>ONZH01019476.1:0-88254 GCA_900303285.1 Rhinella marina | reverse complement strand
TGTGCCCCCCTCAGGACCAGACCGCGTCTTGTGCCCCCATCAGACCTCAGACCAGCGTCTTGTGCCCCCCCTCAGACCTCAGATCAGCCCACCCAGCCACTTTAAAAAAAACATACTTACCTGTTCTGCGCTGCCATCAGGTTCCCCGCTTCACTGTCTTCCCTGCCGGCGCACACTATGACCTGACGCTGGGCAGGGAAGACAGTGGAGCGCGGAACCCGATGGCAGCGGCAGCGCAGAACAGGTAAGTATGTTTTTTTTAAAGTGGCTGGGTGGGCTGGTCTGAGGGGGGGCACAAGAAGCTGTACAGCAGCAGGCCAGGCCATTAACTGGCCGGGAGTGAAGCGCCCTGTGCAACCGCACGGGTCGCACACCCCAAAGGCCGGCCCTGGTTACCTATACACATAATGTAGAGCATGCCCACTACACTCTCCCATGGGACAATTCACCTCATAGTTACCTATAGACCTAATGTAGAGCATGCCCACTGCACTCTCTCATAGAGGGCGTGGCTCCTGGTGGCTGTTATATAGGACACCTCTGGAAATGCTTTTCATAGTTGAGATCACGATGGAGCCCTCACCCATAATATTATAAAGTAGAATAAGAAAATCAGGAAATTAAAACAGATTAGAAAAAAGAATATTTATTAGTGCAGATTCAAGAGCCTATCTGATGCTGACAACCTCTAGATATAGCAGATCCACAGGTGACCATAAGAGGTCTCTGTTGGTTTATGGAAGGTCATCGTGGGACCTTGTGATTATACAAGGTTACAAAGACTAATGAAGTCATCATATTCCTATGGGCTGATATTGAGGTTGTCGTGTTCCCATGGCAGACATTGGCAGATACAACCTCTGGCAAAAATGATGGAATCACCAGTCTCTGAGGACGTTCCTTCAGATCACAGACATGACAAAAACTAAAGGCATTTCAAATGGTAACTTTCTGGCTTTAAGAAATACTAAAAGAAATCAAGAAAAATCATTGTGGTCGCCGGTAACAGTGACATTTTTAGAACAAGCACAGGGAATAAATTATGGAATCGCTCAATTCTGAGGAAAAAAATATGGAATCATGAACAACAAACAAAATAAGACTCCAACACATCACTAGGACTTTGTTCACCACCTCTGGCTTTTATAACGGCTTGCAGTCTCTGAGGCATTGACTTAATGAGTGACAAACAGGACTCTTCATCAATCTGGCTCCAGCTTTCTCTGATTGCTGTTGCAGGTTGGAGCCTTGTCATGGACCATTTTCTTTAACTTCCACCACAGATTTTCAATTGGATTGAGATCTGGACTGTTTGCAGGCCATGACATTGACCTTATGTGTCTTTCTTCAAGGAATGTTTTCACAGTTTTTGCTCTATGGCAAGATGCATTATCATCTTGAAAAGTGATTTCATCATCCTCAAACATCCTTTCGATAGATGGGATAAGAAAAGTGTCCAAGATGTCAATGTAAACCTGTGCATTTATTGAAGATGTAATGACTTTTACCTGACATGCAGCCCCAGATCATCCATGTTTTCTTTAGACAGTCGTCTGCATAAATCTCTTTGAACGGCACCAAGCACAAGTCCCAGCATCATCACCTTGTAGATTCATCACTGAATATGACTCTCCTCCAGTCCTCCACAGTCCACCATTGTAACCTTGTTGTTTTCTCTTTAGGTGTTAGTGATGGTTCTTTTAGCTTTTCTGTATGTAAATCCCATCTCCTTTAGGTGGTTTCTTACAGTTCGGTCACAGACGTTGACTCCAGTTTCCTCCCATTTGTTTTGTTGTACATTTTCTGTTTTCTAGGCTTATTGCTGTAAGTTTTCTGTCTTGAGGCTTTGATGTCTTCCTTGGTCTCCCAGTATGCTTGCCTTTAACCACCTTCCCATGTTGTTTGTACTTGGTCCAGGTCTTAGACACAGCTGAGTGTGAACAGCCGACATCTTGTGCAGCTCTGCCTGATGATTTACCCTCTTTAAGGAGTTTGATCATCCTCTCCTGACATCTCTGGTGTTGGAGCCATGATTCATGTCCGTCCACTTGTTGCTCTCCGAGGTGTGATCACTGCTTTTTACCTGGATACTAACGAGCAGATTTCATCTGATGCAGGTTTTATTGTTTGTAATGAAAATTTGCAGGGTGATTCCATCATTTATTCCCGGTGCTTGTTCTAAAGATGTCACTGTTACCGGCGACCACAATTATTTCTCTTGATTTCTTTTAGTATTTCTTAAAGCCAGAAAGTCGCCATTTGAAATGCCTTTAGTTTTTTGTCATGTCTGTGATCTGAAGGAACGTCCTCAGAGACTGGTGATTCCATCATTTTTGGCAGAGGTTGTATTGTGGTGGAGACGTTCCTATGGGCTGATATTGGGTAACATGTTCTCATGGGCTGATATTGGGTAACATGTTCTCATGGGCTAATATTGGGGTTGTCATGTTCCTGTGGGCTAATATTGGGGTTGTCATGTTCCTATGGGCTAATATTGGGGTTGTCATGTTCTTATGGGCTGATATTGGGTTGTCATGTTCTTATGGGCTGATATTGGGGTTGTCATGTTCTTATGGGCAGATATTGGGGTTGTCATGTTCTTATGGGCAGATATTGGGGTTGTCATGTTCCTATGGGCTAATTGGGGTTGTTATGTTCTTATGGCTGATATTGGGTTGTCATGTTCCTGTGGGCTGATATTGGGGTTGTCATGTTCCTGTGGGCTGATATTGGGGTTGTCATGTTCTTATGGGCTGATATTGGGGTTGTCATGTTCTTATGGGCTGATATTGGGGTTGTCATGTTCTTATGGGCTGATATTGGGGTTGTCATGGTCTTATGGGCTGATTTTGGGGTTGTCATGTTCTTATGGGCTGATATTGGGGTTGTCATGTTCTTATGGGCAGATATTGGGGTTGTCATGTTCTTATGGGCTGATATTGGGGTTCTCATGTTCCTATCAGCTGATATTGGGGTTGTCATGTTCCTGTGGGCTGATATTGGGTTGTCATGTTCTTACGGGCTGATATTGGGGTTCTCATGTTCCTATCAAGCTGATATTGGAGTTGTCATGTTCCATGGGCTGATATTGGGTAACATGTTCTCATGGGCTGATATTGGGTAACATGTTCTCATGGGCTGATATTGGGTTGACATGTTCCTGTGGGCTGATATTGGGGTTGTCATGTCCTTATGGGCTAATATTGGGGTTGTCATGTTCCTGTGGACTGATATTGGGGTTGTCATGTTCTTATGGGCTAATATTGGTGTTGTCATGTTCCTGTGGACTGATATTGGGGTTGTCATGTTCTTATGGGCTGATATTGGGGTTGTCATGTTCTCATGGGCTGATATTGGGGTTGTCATGTTCTTATGGGCTGATATTGGCGTTGTCATGTTCTTATGGGCTGATATTGGGGTTGTCATGTTCTTATGGGCAGATATTGGGTTGTCATGTTCCTGTGGGCTGATATTGGGGTTGTCATGTTCCTGTGGGCTGATATTGGGGTTGTCATGTTCTTATGGGCTGATATTGGGTTGTCATGTTCTTATGGGCTGATATTGGGGTTGTCATGTTCCTGTGGGCTGATATTGGGGTTGTTCATGTTCTTATGGGCTGATATTGGGGTTGTCATGTTCTTATGGGCTGATATTGGGGTTGCCATGTTCCTATGGGCTGATATTGGGGTTGTCATGTTCCTGTGGGCTGATATTGGGGTTGTCATGTCCCTGTGGTCTGATATTGGGGTTGTCATGTTCCTGTGGGCTGATATTGGGGTTGTCATGTCCCTGTGGTCTGATATTGGGGTTGTCATGTCCCTGTGGTCTGATATTGGGTTGTCATATTCTTATGGGCTGATATTGGGGTTGTCATGTCCCTGTGGGCAGATATTGGGTTGTCATGTTCCATGGGCTGATATTGGGGTTGTCATGTTCTTATGGGCTGATATTGGGGTTGTCATGTTCCATGGGCTGATATTGGGGTTGTCATGTTCTTATGGGCTGATATTGGGGTTGTCATGTCCATGTGGGCTGATATTGGGGTTGTCATGTTCTTATGGGCAGATATTGGGTTGTCATGTTCCTGTGGGCTGATATTGGGGTTGTCATGTTCCTGTGAGCTGATATTGGGGTTGTCATGTTCTTAAGGGCTGATATTGGGGTTGTCATGTTCCTGTGGGCTGATATTGGGGTTGTCATGTCCCTGTGGGCTGATATTGGGGTTGTCATGTTCGTATGGCTGATATTGGGGTTGTCATGTTCTTAAGGGCTGATATTGGGGTTGTCATGTCCCTGTGGGCTGATATTGGGGTTGTCATGTCCCTGTGGTCTGATATTGGGGTTGTCATATTCTTAAGGGCTGATATTGGGGTTGTCATGTTCCTGTGGGCTGATATTGGGGTTGTCATGTCCCTGTGGTCTGATATTGGGTTGTCATGTCCCTGTGGT
This sequence comes from Rhinella marina, assembly GCA_900303285.1. NCBI lineage: Eukaryota > Metazoa > Chordata > Amphibia > Anura > Bufonidae > Rhinella > Rhinella marina. Next base: position 83,805 of record ONZH01019476.1, on the reverse strand, counting down.
CTGATATTGGGTTGTCATATTCTTAAGGGCTGATATTGGGGTTGTCATGTTCCATGGGCTGATATTGGGGTTGTCATGTTCCTTGGGCTGATATTGGGGTTGTCATGTTCCTGTGGGCTGATATTGGGGTTGTCATGTTCCTGTGGGCTGATATTGGGGTTGTCATGTTCCTGTTGGCTGATATTGGGTTGTCATGTTCCATGGGCTGATATTGGGGTTGTCATGTTCCATGGGCTGATATTGGGGTTGTCATGTTCCTGTGGGCTGATATTGGGGTTGTCATGTTCCTTGGGGTGATATTGGGGTTGTCATGTTCCTTGGGCTGATATTGGGGTTGTCATGTTCCTTGGGCTGATATTGGGGTTGTCATGTTCCATGGGCTGATATTGGGTTGTCATGTTCTTATGGGCAGATATTGGGTTGTCATGTTCCATGGGCTGATATTGGGTTGTCATGTTCCATGGGCTGATATTGGGGTTGTCATGTTCCTGTGGGCTGATATTGGGTTGTCATGTTCCTTGGGCTGATATTGGGGTTGTCATGTTCCTGTGGGCTGATATTGGGGTTGTCATGTTCCTTGGGCTGATATTGGGGTTGTCATGTTCCTTGGGCTGATATTGGGGTTGTCATGTTCCTTTGGGCTGATATTGGGTTGTCATGTTCTTATGGGCAGATATTGGGTTGTCATGTTCCATGGGCTGATATTGGGGTTGTCATGTTCCTTTGGGCTGATATTGGGGTTTTTCATGTTCCATGGGCTGATATGGGTTGTCCATGGGTTCCTTGGGCTGATATTGGGTTTCATGTTCCATGGGCTGATATTGGGTTGTCATGTTCCTTTGGGCTGATATTGGGGTTTTCATGTTCCATGGGCTGATATTGGGGTTGTCATGTTCCTTGGGCTGATATTGGGGTTTCATGTTCCATGGGCTGATATTGGGGTTGTCATGTTCCATGGGCTGATATTGGGGTTGTCAATGTTCCATGGGCTGATATTGGGTTGTCATGTTCCATGGGCTGATATTGGGTTGTCATGTTCCATGGGCTGATATTGGGGTTGTCATGTTCCATGGGCTGATATTGGGGTGTCATGTTCCATGGGCTGATATTGGGTTGTCATGTTCCATGGGCTGATATTGGGGTTGTCATGTTCCTTGGGCTGATATTGGGGTTGTCATGTTCCATGGGCTGATATTGGGGTTGTCATTGTTCCATGGGCTGATATTGGTTGTCATGTTCCATGGGCTGATATTTGGTTGTCATGTTCCATGGGCTGATATTGGGTTGTCATGTTCCATGGGCTGATATTGGGGTTGTCATGTTCCATGGGCTGATATTGGGTTGTCATGTTCCATGGGCTGATATTGGGTTGTCATGTTCCTTGGGCTGATATTGGGGTTGTCATGTTCCATGGGCTGATATTGGGGTTGTCATGTTCCATGGGCTGATATTGGGGTTGTCATGTTCCATGGGCTGATATTGGGGTTGTCATGTTCCATGGGCTGATATTTGGTTGTCATGTTCCATGGGCTGATATTGGGTTGTCATGTTCCATGGGCTGATATTGGGTTGTCATGTTCCATGGGCAGGGTGGCACACCCATTTTGGACCTATAGGATATTACTCTGGATGGATCAGCTCCCGCAGGTAGGGGCGGCCTCTATGCACCACTCAGACTTGTGCTCCATAATCTACAACACTCAGAGCTTTGATATTTTTTGGCTGTTTATCAAAAGTACTAAAAATATACAAGGAATAAATCTGGGCGACTCGTCTTCCAGCAGCGGTGTTGTTGCTTTGTCTCAGATTTCGGTGATGGGCAGACATAAGGCGTCCAGATGCCGCGCTGCGTTTCCTAGGATCCAGACCTGTTTACTTACAGTGGGGAATCGGCGTTTCCAGTGGAGAGGATGGAGGGACATCTGGAGAGCACCCCCGCCCCACCCCCTCTCCATAAACATCTCAGAAGAGGAAGCAGAACTTGCTACATTGTGATAATACCTATCTCTGTATGTGGTGCCTGATGGGGCGAGATTAACCCTCTCACTGCTGCCAGATGTTATATCTTATATTACACTAGAGAACAACCCAGACATCCCAGTGCTCCCAGTAAGAAAGTCACAACTATCTATCTATCTATCTATTATCTATTTATCTATTATCTATCTACTTATCTATTATCTATCTATCTATTATCTATCTATTTATCTATTATCTATCTACTTATCTATTATCTATCTATCTATCTATCTATCTATCTATCTATCTATCTATCTATTATCTATCTATTTATCTATTATCTATCTACTTATCTATTATCTATCTATCTATCTATCTATCTATCTATCTATCTATCTATTATCTATCTATCTATTATCTATCTATTTATCTATTATCTATCTACTTATCTATTATCTATCTATCTATCTATCTATCTATTATCTATCTATCTATCTATCTATCTATTATCTATCTATCTATCTATCTATCTATCTATCTATCTATCTATCTATCTATCTATCCATCCTGCTTTGTCCACTATATAAACCTCAGTTGGTGTCTTATAAGAAGATCTGTACATTGCTCTCCTGAAAGACTCTGTGCTGCTTTCTCTTGCTTCCTGTTAATGCTATTTTAAGTGACGTGCAGCATCAGTCGGTACAGAGAAGGATGAGCACGGTGTAGCAGAGCTGTGTAGGATGCGCTCGTGACCTCGCACAACACACGCGTCTGACTCAAACTGGAAAGTAAACCACCAAGAAACCACCAAACCACAACACAAGACTGGGAAGTGATCTGCCGCCTGCTTAGCGTGCCCCGTCTACGTGCCCGGCGCTGCGCCACAGTAATTACGTCATGCCAGTGCAGGGAAGTGATTATTGCCACGGATTGATTTATGCAAATGATTAATATATGCAAATGACCCCTGTCATGTGACCCGTAGGAAATAAATCTTCATCTGCCGCTTACTAATAGACTTTGTTATTATAATAAAATAAGCCTATATCGGGCGCAGATTGCGGCACAAGGGTTAGGGGACACCTATTATGAGCAGTGCCAGAGGAAGCGCCAAAGTTATGTAGAGGTGCAGGGCATGAGACAGACTTAACTGTGTGCCAGCCGCCTTGCTGGTGTAGATTTAAAGAGGACCTCGCCCCGCTCCTGACATGCCTGTTTTAATAGCTTCATGCATTCTCCATGTAGTAACAATTCTGGAACATCTATTCTTATGTCTCTATGTTGTGCCATTTCTTTATTATTACTACTAGAAGTTATGAATGAATTGCTAGCAGTCTGCAGTAAGGGTACAGAGGGGAGGTGACCAGTTGGGGGTGTGTCACTGCACAGACTTAACATGGCAGCACTGATTGGATAAAGTGAGACTGTGCAGGGACACACCCCCTACTTGTTACCTCCCCTCTGTTCCCTTACTGAAGGCAAATAGCAATTCATTCATAACTTCTAGTGCAAATAATAAAGGAACGGCACAACATAGAGACATAAGAATAGATGTTCCAGAATTGTTATTACATGGGGGATGAATGAAGCTATTAAAACAGGCGTGTCAGGAGTGGTGAAAGGTCCTCTTTAATCCATTTTCCACGCCATTTTGGATCAGCTTGTCTCTGCCTGTGGGAGGATCACCGCTTGTCTCTGCCTGTGGGAGGGTCACCGCTTGTCTCTGACAGTGGGAGGGTCACCGCTTGTCTCTGTGTGGGGGAGGGTCAGCTGCTTGTCTCTGCCTGTGTAAGGTTCAGCCTCTTGTCTCTGACAGTGGGAGGGTCAGCCGCTTGTCTCTGCCTGTGGGAGGGTCAGCCACTTGTCTCTGCCTGTAGGAGTGTCGGCCGCTTGTCTCTGCCTGTGGGAGGGTCAGCCACTTGTCTCTGCCTGTAGGAGGGTCAGCCACTTGTCTCTGCCTGTGGGAGGGTCAGGCACTTGTCTCTGCCTGTGGGAGGATCAGCCGCTTGTCTCTGCCTGTGGGAGGATCAGCCGCTTGTCTCTGCCTGTGGGAGGGTCACCGCTTGTCTCTGTCTGGGGGAGGGTCACTGCTTGTCTCTGTCTGTGGGAGGATCAGCCACTCGTCTCTGCCTGTATGGGGGGTCAGCCACTTGTCTCTGCCTGTATGGGGCGTCAGCCGCTTGTCTCTGTCTGGGGGAGGGTCAGCCGCTTGTCTCTGCCTGTGGGAGGATCAGCCGCTTGTCTCTGTCTGGGGGAGGATCAGCCACCGTCTCTGCCTGTGGGAGGGTCAGCCACTTGTCTCTGTCTGGGGGAGGGTCAGCCGCTTGTCTCTGTCTGGGGGAGGGTCAGCCGCTCGTCTCTGCCTGTGGGAGGGTCACCGCTTGTTTCTGTCTGGGGGAGGGTCACTGCTTGTCTCTGTCTGTGGGAGGATCAGCCGCTCGTCTCTGTCTGGGGGAGGGTCAGCCGCTCGTCTCTGCCTGTGGGAGGGTCACCGCTTGTCTCTGTCTGGGGGAGGGTCAGCCACTAGTTTCTGTATGGGGGAGGGTCAGCCGCCTGTCTCTGCCTGTGGGAGGGTCAGCCGCTCGTCTCTGCCTGTGGGAGGGTCAGCCGCTCGTCTCTGCCTGTGGGAGGGTCAGCCGCTCGTCTCTGTCTGGGGGAGGGTCAGCCACTTGTTTCTGTCTGGGGGAGGGTCAGCCGCCTGTCTCTGCCTGTGGGAGGGTCAGCCGCTCGTCTCTGCCTGTGGGAGGGTCAGCCGCTCATCTCTGCCTGTGGGAGGGTCAGCCGCTCGTCTCTGCCTGTGGGAGGGTCAGCCGCTCGTCTCTGCCTGTGGGAGGGTCAGCCGCTCGTCTCTGCCTGTGGGAGGGTCAGCCGCTCGTCTCTGCCTGTGGGAGGGTCAGCCGCTCGTCTCTGCCTGTGGGAGGGTCAGCCGCTCGTCTCTGCCTGTGGGAGGGTCAGCCACTCGTCTCTGCCTGTGGGAGGGTCAGCCGCTCGTCTCTGCCTGTGGGAGGGTCAGCCGCTCGTCTCTGCCTGTGGGAGGGTCAGCCGCTCGTCTCTGCCTGTGGGAGGCCCTAACTCAGACACCTCACTCATTCTGCATTATAATTGGCTAATAGAAGATGAGTGACATAGTATAGGGAGGAGTCTGTGTAGGACGCGGTGTAAAGAAACCTCTGTACAAGGACGGCAGGGGAGCAGTGCGGCCAGGATTCAGGAGCAGAGCTGTGGGATTGATGCTCCTGCTCAGTTCGGCTTTTCTTTTTCCTGCCAGGAATTGTCCTTTAAGCATTTATGTCACATTTTATCGGTTGCGTGCGGAGGGCGTCCATGTAAGACTGGATGTGTTTACACTGCGGGGACTGACGCACCAGCCTCTGCCTCATTACTATGCACCATGACAATGTACACAACCTACACAGCATAAACCTCACAGAACATTCTTGTAAATGATGTCATGGGGGGGGGGGGTGTCCGTGGTCACCTGGTATATACACCGCTGTGCTGGCTCTTCAGGGGTTAACGGACATTATAAATCACCAGGATCCAGACATCTGGAAGAGTTTGAGGGTAAATGATCCCAGATCTGGGCTGTAATGTTGCCCGGCTGTGAGTGGTTTCCATTAGTGAAGTATGTTTCTACATATGGCGGGGCGCTGGATGGTGGCGGCTGCTCTGTGGACGGCAGCCCTGACGTGCCATGTATCATCAGCGTCCTTATAATTATCATCAGCATCATCATCACCCACATGATCATCCTTATTATTATTATCATCAGCCTCATCATCATCCACATGATCATCCTTATTATTATCATCAGCATCCTTATAATTATCATCAGCATCATCATCACCCACATGATCATCCTTATTATTATCATCAGCCTCATCATCATCCACATGATCATCCTTATTATTATCATCAGCATCCTTATTATTATCATCAGCATCATCATCACCCACATGATCATCCTTATTATTATCATCAGCCTCATCATCATCCACATGATCATCCTTATTATTATCATCAGCATCATCATCACCCACATGATCATCCTTATTATTATCATCAGCATCCTTATTATCATCATCAGCATCATCATCACCCACATGATCATCCTTATTATTATCATCAGCATCCTTATAATTATCATCAGCCTCATCATCATCTGTACGATCATTCTTATTATTATCAGCAGCATCACCATTGCCATCATAAGGAAGCTCTTGCACTGGCATCAGCACAGGGCCCCACTGGGATCTGTGTGGGGCCACATGTTGTACAGATCCGTTTTCCAGAGTCTCTGGAAGTTCAGTCTATTGGTTCGGATTAATTCATGAGTCTGCATAAAAAATCTCTCTGAAAATTTGTGCAATTTTGGCAAAATTAGGTTTTCTAGACTTTTTTTTTATGAACTGCTCAAAAAGAGGGTTAGACTTACAGGGGTATTCCGGCTGTTCACATGATAGGGGATAAGTATAAGATTGGTGGGGGTCATACCGCTGGGACCCCCACCAATCAGGAGAACGGGGGCCCGTACCCCCTGCAGCCCTTCGGCCAGTCGGGCATGCGCGCTGTGCTGAGCGCTGTACTTGGTTATCCCCAGAGCTCGTACAGAAATGAGTGACCACACGCATGCCCGGACGCTCCGTCCATTTCAGGGGGGCTGCAGGGGGTACGGGGTTCTGTCCCAAAGTAAGCCAACCAACAACTGGTAGCAAGTGTCGGCACCAAGTGTATCAGCAGCCGGGGCCCCTTGTGAGGATCCAGTTTTGGTCAGAGACTCCCCATGACACCTGCCCGGCTGCAGTGCGCTCCCAGCTCTGCAGGATATTCCATGCTGGGATACGCCATGTATTATACTGGTATCTGGATATATACTGATATCAGGACTGCACAGCCTCCTCAGCAGTCTACTGATTGTTTCCATCTTTGTGATTTTCGTGATTCTTCACTTTCCCTCCCTCGGGCTCTTCTCATCCAAGACGTGTTGGCTTCTAGAGCGCGGCTTCCCGTCACAGCCTGGACGGCTCCCTGGATTCACGTTCCCAGCGCCGCGCCTCGCCTGCCGGACACCGAATTCTAGTGAACAATCAGGAGGAGAAAAAACAATAAATGTATAAAATAAATATTCATTTCTGCGCTGATACAGACAGCACTGTGTACATACATGGGAAACAGTCAGCAAGCTTGTGGACAGACTCCTCACAGCTGAGCTCCGATAATGCAGCAGGACGGTTCTTCTTACATCAGGTGACTGTACGGTGTAAAGACGACAAGTCACCAGAGCGAGATCCCTGCAGACCCTGAACAAGCAGGGGATGCCAGGTCATGTATTATGGAGCAGAAGAATACAAACGGTATGACTGTAAACGAGGCCAGATGGTCCAGGGACAAAACATAAGCTGCACTCCAGCCACATCCCAAGCTGCAGTCACATTTCCCAGGTTGGAGACCACTGACTCTGGTGACAGGACTCCATGTCACCTTCTAACTGAGCCTTGTCTTTGTCACTGTCATCTGATCTCCCATAATGCATTGCTCTGATAGCAGGAAGACAGCTGAATACTGAATACAGCCCTGATTATTGGATATTAAAGGACCACCCATGGGAGAAGTGACCACCAGGACCTTCTTATGTCAGTCTTAACCAATCAGGGGCCACGGACCTCATCCACACACTTCACGGACCGCTACAGGGTGTTACGGCAATGGGTGTGGACCCGCTGTGCCAGTCACAGATTTAACCCCTGTACAGGGATCTGGACTTCACTGCAGGGGAGCCACCAGGCCGCTACCTCCTGGAACCATCACTCTGTGATTGACAGCTGAATGTCATGGACACCGATGCAGAGCACCGAAGGGTCAGGCAAAAACTGTAGTCAGGGCAGGCAGAGAACGTGCAATATGGCAAACAGTCCGAGGTCAGGGCAGTCAGTGAAGGGTCAATATGACGATCAGGAAGAGGTCAGGTCAGGCAGCAGAGGGTCACAATCCAGAAAGACAGGCAAAAGTCACAGGACACTAGTAGGCTAGGAACCTATTGTTCAGGCACCTTCACAGTGGGTGATGGCAGAGTGATGAGGAGCAGACGATGACCTGGGTGATGAGGACCCTGCCCCATCTCATCTTATCACCCGCTCCCATCTCTAGGATCCTCAACAACTCCCGTCTCTGGGGTCCTCACCCGCTCCCATCTCTAGGATCCTCAACAACTCCCGTCTCTGGGGTCCTCACCCGTCTCTGGGGTCCTCACCCCTCTCTGGGGTCCTCACCCGCTCCTGTCTCTGGAGTCCTCACCCGTTCCCGTCTCTGGGGTCCTCACCCCTCTCTGGGATCCTCACCCGCTCCAGTCTCTGGGGTCCTCACCCGCTCCCGTCTCTGCGGTCATCACGCTCTCTCCCGTCTCTGGAGTCCTCACCCGCTCCCATCTCTGGGGTCCTCACCCGCTCCCGTCTCTGGGGTCCTCACGCTCTCTCCCGTCTCTGGGGTCCTCACCCGCTCCCGTCTCTGCGGTCATCACGCTCTCTCCCGTCTCCGGGGTCCTCACCCGTTCCCGTCTCTGGGGTCCTCACCCGCTCCCGTATCCGGGGTCCTCACCCGTTCCCGTCTCTGGGCTCTTCATCCGCTCCCTTTTCTGGGGTCCTCACCCGCTCCCATCTCTGGGATCCACACGCTCTCTCCCGTCTCTGTGGTCCTCACTCTTTCCCGTCTCTGGGGTCCTCACCCGCTCCTGTCTCTGGGGTCCTCACCCGCTCCCGTCTCTGGGGTCCTCACCCGCTCCCGTCTCTGGGGTTCTCACCCGCTCCCGTCTCTGGGCTCCTCATCCGCTCCTGTCTCTGGGATCCTTACCCGATACTGTCTCTGAGGTCCTCACCCGCTCCCATCTCTAGGATCCTCACCTACTCCCGTCTCTGGGATCCTCACGCTCGCTCCCGTCTCTGGGGTCCTCATCCGCTCCCGTCTCTGGGGTCCTCACCCGCTCCCATCTCTGGGATCCTCACCCGTCTCTGGGATCCTCACCCGCTCCCGTCTCTGGGATCCTCACCCGCTCCTGTCTCTGGGATCCTCACCTACTCCCGTCTCTGGGATCCTCACCCGCTCTCGTCTCCGAGGTCCTCACCCGCTCCCGTCTCTGGGGTCCTCACCTGCTCCCGTCTCCGGGGTCCTCACCCGCTCCCGTCTCTGGGGTCCTCACCCACTCCCGTCTCCGGGGTCCTCACCCGCTCTCGTCTCTGGGGTCCTCACGCTCTCTCCCGTCTCTGGGGTCCTCACCCACTCCCGTCTCCGAGGTCCTCACCCGCTCCCGTCTCTGGGGTCATCACCCACTCCTGTCTCCAGGGTCCTCACCCACTCCCGTCTCCGGGGTCCTCACCCGTTCCCGTCTCCGGGGTCCTCACCCGCTCCCGTATCCGGGGTCCTCACCCGTTCCTGTCTCTGGGCTCTTCATCCGCTCCCTTTTCTGGGATCCACACGCTCTTTCCCGTCTCTGGGGTCATCACGCTCTCTCCCGTCTCTGGGATCCTTACCCGTTCCTGTCTCTGGGGTCATCACCCGCTCCCGTCTCTGGGGTCATCACCCGCTCCCGTCTCTGGGGTCCTCACCAGCTCCCGTCTCTGGGGTCCTTACCCGATACTGTCTCTGAGGCCCTCACCTGTTCCCTTCTCAGGGGTCCTCACCCGCTCCCATCTCTAGGATCCTCAACAACTCCCGTCTCTGGGATCCTCACCCCTCTCTGGGGTCCTCACGCTCTCTCCCGTCTCTGGGGTCCTCATTCGCTCCCGTCTCTGGGGTCCTCACCCGCTCCCGTCTCTGGGGTCCTCACCCCTCTCTGGGGTCCTCACGCTCTCTCCCGTCTCTGGGGTCCTCATTCGCTCCCGTCTCTGGGGTCCTCACCCGCTCCCGTCTCTGGAGTCATCACCCGCTCCCGTCTCTGGGATCCTCACCCTCTCCCGTCTGTGGGGTCCTCACCCTTTCCTGTCTATGGGGTCATCACGCTCTCTCCCGTCTCTGGGGTCCTCACCCGCTCCTATCTCTGGGGTCCTCACCCTCTCCCGTCTCTGGGGTCCTCACGCTCTCTCCTGTCTCTGGGGTCCTCACGCTCTCTCCTGTCTCTGGGGTCCTCACGCTCTCTCCCGTCTCTGGGGTCCTCACCCGCTCCCGTCTCTGGGGTCCTCACCCGCTCCCGTCTCTGGGGTCCTCATCCGCTCCCGTCTCTGGGGTCCTCACCCGTTCCCGTCTCTGGGGTCCTCACCCGCTCCCGTCTCTGGGGTCTTCACCCACTGCCGTCTCTGGGGTCCTCACGCTCTCTCCCGTCTCTGGGGTCCTCACCCGCTCCCGTCTCTGGGGTCCTCACGCTCTCTCCCGTCTCTGGGGTCCTCACGCTCTCTCCCGTCTCTGGGGTCCTCACCCGCTCTCGTCTCTGGGGTCCTCACGCTCTCTCCCGTCTCTGGGGTCCTCACCCGCTCTCGTCTCTGGGGTCCTCACGCTCTCTCCCGTCTCTGGGGTCCTCACCCGCTCCCGTCTCTGGGGGTCCTCACGCTCTCTCCCATCTCTGGGGGTCCTCACCTGCTCCATCTCTGGGGTCCTCACGCTCTCTCCCGTCTCTGGGGTCCTCACCTGCTCCCATCTCTGGGGTCCTCACCCACTCCCATCTCTGGGGTCCTCACCACTCCCGTCTCTTGGGTCCTCACCCGCTCCCGTCTCTGGCGTCCTCCACCCGCTCCCGTCTCTGGGGTCCTCACCCGCTCCCGTCTCTGGGTCCTCACCCGCTCCCGTCTCTGGGGTCCTCACCCGCTCCCGTCTCTGGGGTCCTCACCCGCTCCCGTCTCTGGGGTCCTCACGCTCTCTGGTCCCCGTCTCTCTGGGGTCCTCACCCGCTCCCGTCTCTGGGGTCCTCACCCGCTCCCCGTCTCTGGGGTCCTCACCCGCTCCCATCTCTGGGGTCCTCACCCACTCCCGTCTCTGGGGTCCTCACCCACTCCCGTCTCTGGGGTCCTCACCCGCTCCCGTCACTGGGGTCCTCACCCGCTCCCGTCTCTGGGGTCCTCACCCGCTCCCGTCTCTGGGGTGAGTCTCTGGGGTCCTCACCGGCTCCTGGCTGCATCGTCTTGGCTCCTCCACCCACATCATGTCCTGGGAATGTGTAGACGGAGAGGCTTCTGGCCATGATGGCAGGATCAGCGCTTCCTCTTCTCTCTTCTGCCAGGAAGGTTCGTGGGAAACTAAAAGAACAAAGATTACCGAGCCTCGCCCGCTGCCATGTCCGGGCCGCACGCAGCACATGATCCGTCCCATCTGTGCGCCAGGACATTGCAGCTGAATGTAGTCACCAACCGAGACACGGCAACAAGAGCAACCGGGACCCCGCAGAACCGGTCCAGTCACCCATCTTAAACCAGCCATTTAGATGACATCTGCAGATTATTACACCTCTGACCTCTCTGAAGATCTGCAGAATATCGCTCAGTCTTCTTTAGCTTAAGACAGATACATAGTGATATATCCTGCACTTCCTGACAGATACATATACTATATGGAGAACATTATCAGGCCCCACGTCTTCATCATTGACTTCAGGTGTATCATTAAGCAGTCATGCAGTCTACCATTACCACAGTGTATAACATCCAGCCTCTAGCCATGCAGTCTACCATTACCACAGTATATAACATCCAGCCTCTAGTCATGCAGTCTACCATTACCACAGTATATAACATCCAGCCTCTAGTCATGCAGTCTACCATTACCACAGTGTATAACATCCAGCCTCTAGTCATGCAGTCTACCATTACCACAGTGTATAACATCCAGCCTCTAGTCATGCAGTCTACCATTACCACAGTGTATAACATCCAGCCTCTAGTCATGCAGTCTACCATTACCACAGTGTATAACATCCAGCCTCTAGCCATGCAGTCTACCATTACCACAGTGTATAACATCCAGCCTCTAAGCCATGCAGTCTACCATTACCACAGTGTATAACATCCAGCCTCTAGCCCATTGCAGTTCTACCATTACCACAGGTGTATAACATCCAGCCTCTAGCCGTGCAGTCTACCATTACCACAGTGTATAACATCCAGCCTCTAGTCATGTAGTCTACCATTACCACAGTGTATAACATCCAGCCTCTAGTCATGCAGTCTACCATTACCACAGTGTATAACATCCAGCCTCTAGCCATGCAGTCTACCATTACCACAGTGTATAACATCCAGCCTCTAGCCATGCAGTCTACCATTACCACAGTGTATAACATCCAGCCTCTACCCATGCAGTCTACCATTACCACAGTGTATAACATCCAGCCTCTAGCCCATGCAGTCTACCATTACCACAGGTGTATAACATCCAGCCTCTAGCCGTGCAGTCTACCATTACCACAGTGTATAACATCCAGCCTCTAGCCATGCAGTCTACCATTACCACAGTGTATAACATCCAGCCTCTAGTCATGCAGTCTACCATTATCACAGTGTATAACATCCAGCCTCTAGCCATGCAGTCTACCATTACCACAGTGTATAACATCCAGCCTCTAGCCCATGCAGTCTACCATTACCACAGGTGTATAACATCCAGCCTCTAGCCGTGCAGTCTACCATTACCACAGTGTATAACATCCAGCCTCTAGCCATGCAGTCTACCATTACCACAGTGTATAACATCCAGCCTCTAGTCATGCAGTCTACCATTATCACAGTGTATAACATCCAGCCTCTAGCCATGCAGTCTACCATTACCACAGTGTATAACATCCAGCCTCTAGCCATGCAGTCTACCATTACCACAGTGTATAACATCCAGCCTCTAGTCATGCAGTCTACCATTACCACAGTGTATAACATCCAGCCTCTAGCCGTGCAGTCTACCATTACCACAGTATATAACATCCAGCCTCTAGCCGTGCAGTCTACCATTACCACAGTGTATAACATCCAGCCTCTAGTCATGCAGTCTACCATTACCACAGTGTATAACATCCAGCCTCTAGTCATGCAGTCTACCATTACCACAGTGTATAACATCCAGCCTCTAGCCATGCAGTCTACCATTACCACAGTGTATAACATCCAGCCTCTAGTCATGCAGTCTACCATTACCACAGTGTATAACATCCAGCCTCTAGCCATGCAGTCTACCATTACCACAGTGTATAACATCCAGCCTCTAGTCATGCAGTCTACCATTACCACAGTGTATAACATCCAGCCTCTAGCCATGTAGTCTGCCATTACCACAGTGTATAACATCCAGCCTCTAGTCATGCAGTCTACCATTACCACAGTGTATAACATCCAGCCTCTAGCCGTGCAGTCTACCATTACCACAGTGTATAACATCCAGCCTCTAGTCATGCAGTCTACCATTACCACAGTGTATAACATCCAGCCTCTAGCCATGCAGTCTACCATTACCACAGTGTATAACATCCAGCCTCTAGCCCATGCAGTCTACCATTACCACAGGTGTATAACATCCAGCCTCTAGCCATGCAGTCTACCATTACCACAGGTGTATAACATCCAGTCCCTGGTCATGTTGTTGCCTCTACAGACATTGGTAACAGTATGGCTCATTATAAAGAGCTCCCTGAATTCCACTGTGGACCTGTAATGGAAGTCACTCTAGCCACAAGATGGTTTTTGAAATTTCTTTTCTATCTGGTGGTCTGGTGAATGCCAGGAGAACGTTACCTGTCTGACTGCTTTGTACCACCTGCACAGTCTGGTGGAGGAGGTGTGATGCTATGGGGGGATCTTCAGGGTGTACGGTCTGGTGGAGGAGGCGTGATGCTATGGGGGGATCTTCAGGGTGTACGGTCTGGTGGAGGAAGCGTGATGCTATGGGGGAATCTTCAGGGTGTACGGTCTGGTGGAGGAGGCGTGATGCTATGGGGGGATCGTCAGGGTGTACGGTCTGGTGGAGGAGGCGTGATGCTATGGAGGATCTTCAGGGTGTACAGTCTGGTGGAGGAGGCGTGATGCTATGGGGGGATCGTCAGGGTGTACAGTCTGGTGGAGGAAGCGTGATGCTATGGGGGATCGTCAGGGTGTACGGTCTGGTGAAGGAGGCGTGATGCTATGGGGGGATCTTCAGGGTGTACAGTCTGGTGGAGGAGGCGTGATGCTATGGGGGATCGTCAGGGTGTACAGTCTGGTGGAGGAAGCGTGATGCTATGGGGGATCGTCAGGGTGTACGGTCTGGTGAAGGAGGCCTGATGCTATGGGGGGGATCTTCAAGGTGTACGGTCTGGTGAAGGAGGCGTGATGCTATGGGGGGATCTTCAGGGTGTACGGTGTGGTGGAGGAAGCCTGATGCTATGGGGGGATCGTCAGGGTGTATGGTCTGGTGGAGGAAGCGTGATGCTATGGGGGGATCTTCAGGGTGTACAGTCTGGTGGAGGAGGCGTGATGCTATGGGGGGATCGTCAGGGTGTACAGTCCGGTGGAGGAGGCGTGATGCTATGGGGGGATCGTCAGGGTGTATGGTCTGTTGGAGGAAGCGTGATGCTATGGGGGGATCTTCAGGGTGTACAGTCTGGTGGAGGAGGCGTGATGCTATGGGTGGATCTTCAGGGTGTACAGTCTGGTGGAGGAGGCGTGATGCTATGGAGTATCTTCAGGGTGTACAGTCTGGTGGAGGAGGCGTGATGCTATGGGGGGATCTTCAGGGTGTACAGTCTGGTGGAGGAAGCGTGATGCTATGGGGGGATCTTCAGGGTGTACGGTCTGGTGGAGGAGGCGTGATGCTATGGGGGGATCGTCAGGGTGTACGGTCTGGTGGAGGAAGCATGATGCTATGGGGGGATCTTCAGGGTGTACGGTCTGGTGGAGGAAGCGGGATGCTATGGGGGGATCGTCAGGGTGTACAGTCTGGTGGAGGAAGCGTGATGCTATGGGGGGATTGTCAGGGTGTACGGTCTGGTGAAGGAGGCGTGATGCTATGGGGGATCTTCAGGGTGTACAGTCTGGTGGAGGAGGCGTGATGCTATGGGGGGATCGTCAGGGTGTACAGTCTGGTGGAGGAAGCGTGATGCTATGGGGGATCGTCAGGGTGTACGGTCTGGTGAAGGAGGCCTGATGCTATGGGGGGGATCTTTCAAGGTGTACGGTCTGGTGAAGGAGGCGTGATGCTATGGGGGGATCTTCAGGGTGTACGGTGTGGTGGAGGAAGCCTGATGCTATGGGGGGATCGTCAGGGTGTATGGTCTGGTGAGGAAGCGTGATGCTATGGGGGGATCTTCAGGTGTACGGTCTGGTGGAGGAGGCGTGATGCTATGGGGGGATCGTCAGGGTGTAACAGTCCGGTGGAGGAGGCGTGATGCTATGGGGGGATCGTCAGGGTGTATGGTCTGTTGGAGGAAGCGTGATGCTATGGGGGGATCTTCAGGGTGTACAGTCTGGTGGAGGAGGCGTGATGCTATGGGTGGATCTTCAGGGTGTACAGTCTGGTGGAGGAGGCGTGATGCTATGGAGTATCTTCAGGGTGTACAGTCTGGTGGAGGAGGCGTGATGCTATGGGGGGATCTTCAGGGTGTACAGTCTGGTGGAGGAAGCGTGATGCTATGGGGGGATCTTCAGGGTGTACGGTCTGGTGGAGGAGGCGTGATGCTATGGGGGGATCGTCAGGGTGTACGGTCTGGTGGAGGAAGCATGATGCTATGGGGGGATCTTCAGGGTGTACGGTCTGGTGGAGGAAGCGGGATGCTATGGGGGATCTTCAGGGTGTACAGTCTGGTGGAGGAGGCGTGATGCTATGGGGGGATTGTCAGGGTGTACGGTCTGGTGAGGAGGCGTGAGGATCTCAGGGGTACGGTCTGGTGGAGAGGCGTGATGCTATGGGGGATCGTCAGGGTGTACGGTCTGGTGGAGGAAGCATGATGCTATAGGGGGATCTTCAGGGTGTACGGTCTGGTGAAGGAGGCGTGATGCTATGGAGGATCTTCAGGGTGTACAGTCTGGTGGAGGAGGCGTGATGCTATGGGGGGATCGTCAGGGTGTACAGTCTGGTGGAGGAAGCGTGATGCTATGGGGGGATCTTCAGGGTGTACAGTCTGGTGGAGGAAGCGTGATGTTATGGGGGGATCTTCAGGGTGTACGGTTCTTGGTGGAGGAGGCGTGATGCTATGGGGGGATCTTCAGGGTGTACGGTCTGGTGGAGGAAGCGTGATGCTATGGGGGGATCTTCAGGGTGTACGGTCTGGTGGAGGAGGCATGATGCTATGGGGGGATCTTCAGGGTGTACGGTCTGGTGAAGGAGGTGTGATGCTATGGGGGGATCGTCAGGGTGTACAGTCTGGTGGAGGAGCATGATGCTATGGGGGGATCTTCAGGGTGTACGTTCTGGTGGAGGAAGCGTATGCTATGGGGGGATCTTCAGGGTGTACAGTCTGGTGGAGGAGGCGTGATGCTATGGGGGATCTTCAGGGTGTACAGTCTGGTGAGGAGGGCGTGATGCTATGGGGGGGATCTTCAGGTGTACAGTCTGGTGGAGGAGCGTGATGCTATGGGGGGGATCTTCAGGGTGTACACGTCTGGTGGAGGAGGTGTGATGCTATGGGGGATCTTCAGGGTGTACGGTCTGGTGGAGGAGGCGTGATGCTATGGGGGGATCTTCAGGGTTTACGGTCTGGTGGAGGAGGCGTGATGCTATGGGGGGATCGTTGAGGGTGTACAGTCTGGTGGGGGGAGGCGTGATGCTATGGCGGGGATCTTCAGAGTGTACGGTCTGGTGGAGGAAGGCGTGATGCTATGGGGGGATCTTCAGGGTGTACGTCTGGTGGAGGAAGCGTGATGCTATGGGGGGATCTTCAGGGTGTACGGTCTGGTGGAGGAGGCGTGATGCTTATGGGGGATATTCAGGGTGTACGGTCTGGTGGAGAGGCGTTCGATGCTATGGGGGGATCGTCAGGGTGTACGGTCTGGTGGAGGAGGCGTGATGCTATGGGGGATCGTCAGGGTGTACGGTCTGGTGGAGGAGGCGTGATGCTATGGAGGATCTTCAGGGTGTACAGTCTGGTGGAGGAGGCGTGATGCTATGGGGGGATCTTCAGGGTGTACAGTCTGGTGGATGAAGCGTGATGCTATGGGAGGGATCGTTAGGGTGTACGGTCTGGTGAAGGAGGCGTGATGCTATGGGGGGGATCTTCAGGGTGTACAGTCTGGTGGAGGAGGCGTGATGCTATGGGGGGATCGTCAGGGTGTACAGTCTGGTGGAGGAAGCGTGAAGCTATGGGGATCGTCAGGGTGTACGGTCTGGTGAAGGAGGCCTGATGCTATGGGGGGGATCTTCAAGGTGTACGGTCTGGTGAAGGAGGCCTGATGCTATGGGGGGATCTTCAGTGGTGTACGGTGTGGTGGAGGAAGCGTGATGCTATGGGAGATCGTTCAGGGTGTATGGTCTGGTGGAGGAAGCGTGATGCTATGGGGGGATCTTCAGGGTGTACAGTCTGGTGGAGGAGGCGTGATGCTATGGGGGGATCGTCAGGGTGTACAGTCCGGTGGAGGAGGCGTGATGCTATGGGGGGATCGTCAGGGTGTATGGTCTGTTGGAGGAAGCGTGATGCTATGGGGGGATCTTCAGGGTGTACAGTCTGGTGGAGGAGGCGTGATGCTATGGGTGGATCTTCAGGGTGTACAGTCTGGTGGAGGAGGCGTGATGCTATGGAGTATCTTCAGGGTGTACAGTCTGGTGGAGGAGGCGTGATGCTATGGGGGGATCTTCAGGGTGTACAGTCTGGTGGAGGAAGCGTGATGCTATG
The DNA here is from genome assembly GCA_900303285.1 of Rhinella marina. Lineage (NCBI taxonomy): Eukaryota > Metazoa > Chordata > Amphibia > Anura > Bufonidae > Rhinella > Rhinella marina. Next base: position 66,083 of record ONZH01019476.1, on the reverse strand, counting down.
GGGGGATCTTCAGGGTGTACGGTCTGGTGGAGGAGGCGTGATGCTATGGGGGGATCGTCAGGGTGTACGGTCTGGTGGAGGAAGCATGATGCTATGGGGGGATCTTCAGGGTGTACGGTCTGGTGGAGGAAGCGGGATGCTATGGGGGGATCTTCAGGGTGTACAGTCTGGTGGAGGAGGCGTGATGCTATGGGGGGATTTTCAGGGTGTACGGTCTGGTGGAGGAGGCGTGATGCTATGGAGGATCTTCAGGGTGTACGGTCTGGTGGAGGAGGCGTGATGCTATGGGGGGATCGTCAGGGTGTACGGTCTGGTGGAGGAAGCATGATGCTATAGGGGGATCTTCAGGGTGTACGGTCTGGTGGAGGAGGCGTGATGCTATGGAGGATCTTCAGGGTGTACAGTCTGGTGGAGGAGGCGTGATGCTATGGGGGGATCGTCAGGGTGTACAGTCTGGTGGAGGAAGCGTGATGCTATGGGGGATCTTCAGGGTGTACAGTCTGGTGGAGGAAGCGTGATGTTATGGGGGGATCTTCAGGGTGTACGGTCTGGTGGAGGAGGCGTGATGCTATGGAGGATCTTCAGGGTGTACAGTCTGGTGGAGGAAGCGTGATGTTATGGGGGGATCGTCAGGGTGTATGGTCTGGTGGAGGAAGCGTGATGCTATGGGGGGGATCGTCAGGGTGTACAGTCTGGTGAAGGAGGCGTGATGCTATGGGGGGATCGTCAGAGTGTACAGTCTGGTGGAGGAAGCGTGATGCTATGGGGGGATCTTCAGGGTGTATGGTCTGGTGGAGGAAGCGTGATGCTATGGAGGATCTTCAGGGTGTACAGTTTGGTGGAGGAGGCGTGATGCTATGCGGGGATCGTCAGGGTGTACGGTCTGGTGAAGGAGGCGTGATGCTATGGGGGGATCGTCAGAGTGTACAGTCTGGTGGAGGAAGCGTGATGCTATGGGGGATCTTCAGGGTGTATGGTCTGGTGGAGGAAGCGTGATGCTATGGAGGATCTTCAGGGTGTACAGTCTGGTGAAGGAGGCGTGATGCTATGGGGGGATCGTCAGAGTGTACAGTCTGGTGGAGGAAGCGTGATGCTATGGAGGATCTTCAGGGTGTACAGTCTGGTGAAGGAGGCGTGATGCTATGGGGGGATCGTCAGAGTGTACAGTCTGGTGGAGGAAGCGTGATGCTATGGGGGGGATCTTCAGGGTGTACGGTCTGGTGGAGGAGGCGTGATGCTATGGGGGATCGTCAGGGTGTACGGTCTGGTGGAGGAGGCGTGATGCTATGGGGGGATCTTCAGGGTGTACGGTCTGGTGGAGGAGGCGTGATGCTATGGGGGATCGTCAGGGTGTACAGTCTGGTGGAGGAGGCGTGATGCTATGCGGGGATCGTCAGGGTGTACGGTCTGGTGGAGGAGGCGTGATGCTATGGGGGGATCGTCAGGGTGTACGGTCTGGTGGAGGAGGCGTGATGCTATGGGGGGATCTTCAGGGTGTACGGTCTGGTGGAGGAAGCGTGATGCTATGGGGGGATCTTCAGGGTGTACGGTCTGGTGGAGGAGGCGTGATGTTATTGGGGTTTTTCCAGAATGGGTCTTGGCTCCTTAGTTCCAGTGAAAGAAAATCTTAAAGCTTCAGCAGGCAAGACATTGTGGACAATGGTATGGCGACAACTTTGTGGCAACAGTTTGGGGAAGGCCCTTTAGTGTTCCTCCATGACTGCCCCAGTGCACACAGCAAGCTCCATAAAGACATGGCTGGAGGAGTCTGGAAGAACCTGACCACAACCCCATCCAACATGAGGAAACTATGAGCTTGGCTCTCTCCTCCAACATCAGGGTCTGACCTCACAAATGTGGTTGGTTGGAGGCAAAAAATGATGTTCTCCAAAATCTTGTAGATGTTCTCCAAAATCTTGCCCCTTCGCATAGGGGCAAAGGGGGGAGAGGAGAGACGCTCCATATTAATGCCCATGGATGTAGAAACGGAGGTAAGAAAACCTTCCAGGGATTCTCCAGGAATTAAGAAAATACCTAAATATTACTTTACTATAAATATATTCTGCTTGCTGTCAGTGACTGGGAACGCTCTTATTTACAGTATATCTGGAGGATTGTCTCAGATGAGAGGTTGTTACTATGTATCAGTCTAGAGAATATTCTGAGAGATACACATGAATGCACATCTCTCCCCCTCTCCTGACACTTTGTTACAATGTATCAGTGCAGTCCAGGACTTATAGAGGATTGCCTAGGCTGGATACAACTGTGACAAACCCTCAGCTGTCAGCAGGTCTGCACCAGGAATGGAAACTCCAATAACTTACATCCAAGGACTAAAAGCTATTCCTGACATAGTCCTGATCACACAGCAGGGGGGCCACAGGGGTCCAGCTACAGGGGCCCCCGGGCCCTACAGCTGAATCCCCCCTCTATCTACTATTTACTGATTTTCTGAGGGGAACTGGGAAAGTTCATGAACGTTTACTTAGATCCTGAGGCCGAGAGATCATCAGATTTAACCCCTTCTTGACCCAGCGCAGGCGCTGACCCTGCTACAGCCATCTGTCTGCACCTGTTAGGCCCTGCCCAGTGCCGTATACTCTGCAGTATATTAGACCAGCCTTCAGGAGGACGGACGTTCTGGTAACAAAATCGCCTTTTTAACCTCATCCGGTCCTTTATCATTAGAAAAATGAAACAATGTATAAAATAACGACCGTCATCGGAACCGCCACATCCGTAACGACCGCAGCTGTATAATACGGAGATCATACAAAAAACTATTACCTCGCCTCTAAAAAAAAAGTCGTGTGAACCCCAGAATGGCGCCAATAGAGAAAACAACATCGCAGCCGGGGGTTAGAAGAGGGCGACATTAAAAAAAGAAACATGGAAAACAGAAATCTGGTCTCACCATGATCGTCCGGACCCCGGAATAGCGTCAGCGCGGCCAAAAAACCCAAAAAAGATATTCTTGGATTCCACCCACCTAAAAAACAAAACAAATGGAAATTCCTGTGTGCGTTATGTGTGGAGGAGCAGGAAGCTCAGGATGTGAGGATGATGACAACTTCCTAAAATACCTTCCACCTGATCAGTGACGGCCGCCTCACCCCCGACATCATTCCTTCCATGATTCAGGTTCCCGACACTCGACTCTCACTGATGCAAGGAGGGAAAGTCACCTCTGCATCATCTGGCTGCGGACTTTCCCCTTCTAGTCAGTGTCATGACATCCCCTGCATACACCCAGCTTTCCCAGAGTCCTGCGCAGTGCTGTACAGAGGAGCTCTAGGTGCATCTGTTGCCTATGAGTAATGGCGGCCATGTTGGTTTTCACCCAGCTTTCCCAGAGTCCTGCGCAGTGCTGTACAGAGGAGCTCTAGGTGCATCTGCTGCCTATGAGTAATGGCGGCCATGTTGGTTTTCACCCAGCTTTCCCAGAGTCCTGCGCAGTGCTGTACAGAGGAGCTCTAGGTGCATCTGTTGCCTATGAGTAATGGCGGCCATGTTGGTTTTCACCCAGCTTTCCCAGAGTCCTGCTCAGTGCTGTACAGAGGAGCTCTAGGTGCATCTGTTGCCTATGAGTAATGGCGGCCATGTTGGTTGTCACCCAGCTTTCCCAGAGTCCTGCTCAGTGCTGTACAGAGGAGCTCTAGGTGTATCTGTTGCCTATGAGTAATGGCGGCCATGTTGGTTGTCACCCAGCTTTCCCAGGGTCAGATAGATGATTACATTATCATAAGACGATTCCATTCCTTTTAATGAGGATGAATGATTTTTCCTGCAGACGTCCGGTCTTCTCCTGAAGACTCATCACTGGTCCTGAATCTCCCAGGATTGGACACCAGATGTTGTGAGAGTCATGACTGTAGAGGATGAGGGTGATGATGATGAGGGTGATGATTTATGACCCGTGCGTCCACCACCAGGATGATACCATGGAAAGATTTCCTGACTGCAGGAGCTCGGCCATGAGATGACCCTCCAGTAGGTAAGTGATCTCATGCAGACATGTAGGTGCTCATAGAGCCATGACTATGGTGGAGGATCCTTCATGGCTGACTCGTGACCACGTGACACAATGGATGCTTACTTCATGTCGTCTCACCCACCCATCCCCCATTTGGACACCTCTATACTCCAGGACAAAGCCTGGGCAGGAGAGGCAGCAGCCCCGGGCCCCGTGAGGGCACATCACGGCTTCTTCATGAACTACACGGTCCCTGTAATATCCCCGGGGCAGGACTGGGACTGAAACTTTGCCCTGGCATTTTAAAACAGACAGGCCCAAATGCTGTGTGGTGATAGTCAAATACGGTTTTGTGAACCCCCCAATCCAACCTCTGCCCCCCTCCCCCACTCCAGTGATAATGGGAAATTTGGATGGACATTATACTCAGCACTACCAAACATACAGGAGAGCACAGCCTCTTACATGACGTAAGCCTCTTTCCTTATCTTCTCTATTGGGAGCAGACCACCATGATGACATCCTTCAGCCATGTCTTATCTCTGCACAGTTTACTACACAGTCATTTTCTGCCATCCTCCCCCTCCTGGTGTCCCAACATTGTCATCCTGCTGCTCCCTAATACTATACTGAAGAAATAACAGTGCCATACAGATACTGTAGTGCCTCCACAGTAATAATGCTCACACCAATTCTCCTTCTCTCCCATCGTTCTCTCATTACTGATATAATAATGTCACTATGTCACTGCTTTGTGACTGCCTGCGCCGAACAGTGGAGCTGGGATCCATTGGTTCTGTGTCCTGCTGCACTATTCAACTGCATCACTGTTCTGAGGATGGCAATACAGTTGCATCTGCAGCAGCCACTACTTTTTGGGGCCTCAGGCAAAAGCGCCAGATGTTTTCCCCTAGCAGCGCCCCATAAGCGGACAGCCCACCCTGGAACTGACCTATCTGACCTTTGCCAGAATTTCCATGTCGACAATCCGGCCCTGCCTGCAGCTGCCACTAGAGGGAGCCCCAGTGACTTCAGTAAGAGTGCAGCAAGCTCCCTCTAGTGGCCACAGATCCTTCCATTTACTTCAATGTATTCTCCTCTCAGAGGGGGGTTCTGGATACTGGAGGCGTTTCTGGACCCTGGAAGTGTCCCCAAGAACGATCCCCGAGCACGACTACAAGTCACTGTGATTGTTGCTATGCTGGCACTGCTAGATGTGGAGGGTGCAGTGTATGAATGTCATGGACGGAGTACATGGGCACTATTATTGGGGCAGTAATGGAGCAGGTATTATGGTGGTGATACAATGGTGTCCTGCCCTGGGCGCACACATGTGAGGAGGAGGATTTACTATCCCCTGTTAGCGGAGCGCTCTTAGTCTTGGTGGTCTGGTAGATCTGGGCCGGGGGGAGGGCAGGGACTGTGATGGATCTGACACGGTGCAAATCTCTGGGTGTGAATGAGGCTCGGTTCCTGGCAGGTTCCTCCTCCATCTCAGATCCACGGCCAAGTTCACATGGGAGCAGCTGAGTCTCCTCGTCTATAACATGAAGTCTTCACAGTCGCCAAAACGGCTTCCAAAAATGGATGCTGGATGTTATCAAGAGCTGGGAGGACGATAATCCTCATAATGTTACTGAGAGGGAAGCTTCATAGCGTGAGACATCAGAAGAGAGCAAAATAACTGCTCAGAGGACCACGATGTGACAGAGAAGTGTCCCACAAGATGGAAGGTAGTCTGGTTGGTGGATGCAGCACCCCATGGTTACTCAGAAGGGTCATTTTTGTAATGTTGTGATTTACTGTATCTGAATCCCTAACAGCACAAAGGGTGAAGTCCCCTTAGGATGCTGGGAGATGGACCTGGGTCCACCCCCTCGTTAGAGAGGACCTCCATGTGTAAGCTCCTCAAAGCAAGGCCTTCATCTCAGATACTTTTACAGCCAAGGAATCAACTTTACCATCAAAAATGTTCTAGAGAAAGAGAAATGAGATGGTCCGGCCCCACAACGTGTGATCAGCAATGTGCGCACATTCATTCATGTCTAGTAGGTAGAGTAACCCTTTAATCCAGAATAATCCCTAATCCCTGGTTCTATAGTTTGCACGTATAACTGTGCACTGCCGGATTTTGTTTGACATTGACACAACAGTGAAAATAAAGAACGGCGAGAGGAAAACGGACGCACGTCGGCTCTTCATGGTCATTTTTCTACCATTTTTGCATCCATTTTCTGGCTGTTTTTAATGGCTAAAATGGATGAATTTCTTTGACTTTTTTAAATAAAACCCCAATCCCTGCAGTAGACATAATATCTCTTGGGGCCCCAGCAGTAATAATGTCCCCCAAAGTGGGAGCTGTAATGTTTGTTAGGGCCTTTGAGAGGTTAAAAAAAAAATACTCGCCTCACCCACTTGCACGGACGGAGACGGTCGTTCCTCTCTTAATTCTGAAGGACCTTTGCTGAGGAGTGATGACATCACTTGCGCTCCCAGCATGATCGTGTGGTGATGTCATGGCGCTTGGGCACAGGTCCCTCAGAATCAAGAGAGGAGCGGCCACCTCTGTCCGTGCAAGTGGGTGAGGTGAGTAATTGTTTTAACCCCTAAAAGCCATATTGCACTAGTGTACCCATGTTTAACGTCCCTTAGATGGATGCGCTCCTGTAGTTAAATACTATGGGGTCCGCCTGGCTGTGAAAACAGCAAAAATAGAACAGTTATTTGATGGAGCGTATTCATCGGCCGCTACAATGTGAATAGTCCCATAGACTGCGATGGTTCGGGAAATGGCCGTCGTGTGACTGTAGTCTGGGTACTGACTCTACATTCACCGATCATGGCACCTAACACCTAACATCAAGGGCACACCAACTAACTAGGCAGGAGCCCCAACTCCAGGGTGTTCTCCGAAGGAAGAAAGGGTGTGCCCTCCTGTCACTGCACGGCACAGTCAGGGGGGAGATTTTCACCGGGATCTGGGAGCATAACCACCACCGTCCAGTCAACAACTACCTGCCCCATCCTCCGGTCCCCTCTCCCAGACTTGTCTGCGACGTTACCAGTGACTGTGGCCTGCTACGCCGCCCCAAACCTGCCCGGGACTGCCCAATTTCATAAGCCATGCCAATGTTTGGACAGTCTGAGTGTGCAGGGACTGTCACTGAAATTAGGGACTGTTGGTGCGCTGGGGACTGATGTGTATCATGAGACGCACCGGAGCCTGAGTCAGGACACTGTCCTGTTGCTAGCGGCAACCACCTGGTTGCATCCAGTGAGTTCTGCTGCCATTAGTAACTCCACGCGCTGTGCCGCCATATTGTGTGTCACCATGGAGCCTGTGCCCTCTGTGAGAACCTAGAACCGAATGCTCGTTACCTTAAATTAATCGCTGTTTACCGTTTGTGTGACTCCTTGCACCATCCTGGAGTCGGGTACCAAGCAGAGGTCGTAGGTCAACATCTTTAAGTTTCTGATCCTCTTACGAGCTAATGATAAACGTTAACCCTTTATTGATGGGGGAGACATCTTCCAGCTGATACTTCATGTGGCCGTCACCCATGTCCATCATCAGTACAGCTGGAAGGTCTCAGCTTGACATCTGATGGACTGCGACCAACTAAGGTCTGACTCGCCAACGTCATATGAGAAGACGAAGGAATACGACGGGTGAAGAAAGAAGCGGAATCGCAGAGAAGGTCAATTCTGAAAAATCCGGACGTTTCTAATGAAAATTTCCCAGAAGTTTGAAATCTGATATCTTCATTGGAAAGTCAGTTGGTACCTCGAGGACATCTGGATCCGCCAGACTAAATAACACGGGGCGGTTTCATCACTGGTGTCCATATCTCGTATTGTGAATGGTTCTATTATCTCACACAGATACTCATGGTTAATGCATTGTGAGTGCTGCTGAATAATGCCAGTTGGCTGCCAATCAGCCTTGTGTCCGTTTATGTTGCTCACTTGAGTGATTGTCCTATTACATGTCTAGAGTCTCGCCTGAGGTTCTGTTTTCTGGCCTGAGGTTCTGTTTTCTGGCCCAAGGTTCTGTTTTCTGGCCCAAGGTTCTGTTTTCTGGCCCGAGGTTCCGTTTTCTAGGCCGGGGTTCTTTGTTGATATGTCAGCAGGAGCATTAAAGTATCTCTGAGTATCATGTACATCAGCAGATGTTACAACAAATGGCAGGCGCACATCTGGACGCCGGCCACCTCACTGTCCTCGAGCCCAGCACAACACTGAGGTAATGGGAGAGGTCTGCTCGGAGCAAGCCATTGGAAGCATGCAGAGATACACCCCAAATGAATGACCCTCTGGGGGCTTATTGTGCTCTTGTGACCCCCCACTCCCCATAATCTCACCAGTCAGATCTGCGGGTGGAGGACCCTGCGCGGCGCATGTTCTTCAGATTTCCTCAACATTCTGCTGTATTTACGTAGAATAAATGATAACCACATGCAACAAAGCCTCAGACCCTCAGACATGACCCACTGGGACCGGTCTGGATGGGGGTGTGGATAGCGAAGCCAAGCCACTGTCCATCACCCCCCCAAAGACCCAGCACAATCCACCTGGAGGACATGGAGGGGCTCGTAAAGTATAAGGAGCTTCTGCAGCCCCCAGATACATGAAAGCCTGCACACAGTGGCCGGGACCTTCTGTAAACAACGTAATAAGCCTCCTCCGTACACAGCGCGTCCGAGGAACATGTGTTTCCAGTTTTTGGTGGGGGTCTGAAAAGTAAAACTCTTGGAGGGATAATGGCTTCCTCTGTATATTACTGCTCCCTGCAGAACAAACAAGATTAAATGAGAGTAATTTACAGACATTATAAGAATACGAGGAGGCCGGCGCTGCAACATGATAAGACTCTGAGGACGAGCAGCGCCCATCATCCAGATACTCAAGACATCGGCCCCTCAAGGTTCTGGGTCAAAATGGAACCCGTTAGATAAACAGAAGAGACAAAGGATGGACATGTTCCCTGTAAATGCCACCCGCAGCGTTCGGTGGTGCCCAGCACTTCTCACCAGTCGTGGTGCCGAGTCCAGAATCTTGTGAACCATAAAAACATCTGAGGGAGTCATGAATGTCTTGGGACTCTCGGAGGAGGCTCCCTATTGGGTCCCCAGTTGGCATTTTGGGGATAAGGGCATTAATTAGGGGTCTGATCTCCACGGGAGGCAATTGGCAATATTGGTCTCTTTTCACACTCGCATTGTGGCCCCGGTGGACCTAATACGGGGTCCACTGGGTTCTGCTGCGTCCTCCATCATGTTGCCTGCAGCCCTATTTGTCCCCCTAGAATACGGCAGGATCTGTGATGAATGCTCCAATGCAGATAGGTGAGAAGGATCACTACTAACCAGAGGGGCTGGAGGGGGGTCAACAAGCCATGGGCCCTCCTGTCCTGTGATGGAGGTGTATGGTGGACCCGCTGTGCTGAACAAGGGGCCCCTGAGTGTTAGGTCCCCTCTGCTCACAGCTGGTTCTCTTGGTTGTTCCCCCTGTAATCATGTTCTAATGACTTCCCGTACATGCGGTGTCGTCGCTGTGTACACTGGCATGGACAGACTGTTTGTGTTGGCCACTCTCCCCTCATTACAGCTGGCGAGGCTCAGATTTGCTGCATTATGTGTCCCGGCGAGGTCATTAGCAGACGCTTCACACCTTGTCAGTTTCCAGAGCACTTGGCGGCTGGTGTGAGAGGTGGATGATGGCGGTCCATCTCCAGAGCTGCGGCTGATGGGATGAAAGGTGCTGAAGGACTATTTCTTGGAGATTATCTTGGCTTCGTTCCTTTCCTGGAAAACCTGAAGTCCTGCAGCCAGAAGACCCAAATCAACATCTCAGCACATGGGGCGAATCTATCCTGTGTTATTGGGGGCACTATGACATCTGGACCTTCAGGGGAATGTGATGGTGTCGGGGCTAGATTACTTTTTGTGTCCCATGGTGGTCACACTAATACTTGTCAGATTCTCTTGTTGGTAAATTGAGGGCATTTAAGCTTCACCCCTGGAATGTCACAAGCTTGTACTACACCGCCGACTTCTAAGTATGGCATAATTCTCATACATTTTCCACTTGGGACAGTTTGAATTTGTAGGTACTGCCTCTGAAAATTAGGGACTGTTGGCAATTATGGATGGTGTACAATTGTGAGGAAAGTGAAAGGAGGGAAGTTTTCTTCATATATTTTTATAGTGGTGCTGTGTTTTTCTGAAAAACAACTCAGGAGATTACTACATACAGATATATACAGTCACCACTAGAGGGAGCTCAGGAGATTACTACATACAGATATATACAGCCACCACTAGAGGGAGCTCAGGAAGATTACTACATATAGATATATACAGTCACCACTAGAGGGAGCTCAGGAGATTACTGCATATAGATATATACAGCCACCACTAGAGGGAGCTGAGGAGATTATTACATACAGATATATACAGCCACCACTAAAGGGAGCTCAGGAGATTACTGCATATAGATATATACAGCCACCACTAGGGAGCTCAGGAGATTACTACATACAGATATATACAGCCCCACTAGAGGGAGCTCAGGAGATTACTACATACAGATATATACAGCCACCCACTAGAGGGAGCTCAGGAGATTACTACATACAGATATATACACCCCACTAGGGCCAGGATACTGCAAGATATACAGCCACACTAGAAGGAGCTCAGGAGATTACTGCATACAGATATATAACGCCACCACTAGAGGGAGCTCAGGAAATTACTACATACAGATATATACAGCCACCACTAGAGAGAGCTCAGGAGATTACTACATACACATATATACAGCACTACTAGAGGGAGCTCAGGAGATTACTACATACAGATATATACAAGCCACCACTAGAGGGAGCTCAGGAGATTACTACATAACAGATATATACAGCCACTACTAGAGGGAGCTCAGGAGATTACTACATACAGATATATACAGCCACAACTAGAGGGAGCTCAGGAGATTACTGCATACAGATATATACAGCCACCACTAGAGGGAGCTCAGGAGATTACTACATACAGATATATACAGCCACCACTAGAGGGAGCTCAGGAGATTACTACATACAGATATATACAGCCACCACTAGAGGGAGCTCAGGAGATTACTACATACAGATATATACAGCCACCACTAGAAGGAGGCTCAGGAGATTACTACATACAGATATATACAGCCACCACTAGAGGGAGCTCAGGAGATTACTGCATACAGATTATATACAGCCACCACTAGAGGGAGCTCAGGAGATTACTACATACAGATATATACAGCCACCACTAGAGGGAGCTCAGGAGATTACTACATACAGATATATACAGCCACCACTAGAGGGAGCTCAGGAGATTACTACATACAGATATATACAGCACCACTAGAGGGAGCTCAGGAGATTACTACATACAGATATATACAGCCACCACTAGAGGGAGCTCAGGAGATTACTAGCATATAGTACATACAGGATACTGACTTACAGCACACTGAGGAGCTCAGGAGATTACTACATAAGATATATACAGCCACCACTAGAGGAGCTCAGGAGATTACTACATACAGATATATACAGCCTACATAGAGGGAGCTCAGGGATTACTACACACAGATATATACAGCCACCACTAGAGGGAGCTCAGGAGATTAACTACATACAGATATATACAGCCACCACTAGAGGAGCTCAGGAGATTACTACATACAGATATATACAGCACTACTAGAGGGACTCAGGAGATTACTACATACAGATATATACAGCCACCACTAGAGGGAGCTCAGAGATTACTACATACAGATATATACAGCCACCTATAGAGGGAGCTCAGGAGATTACTACAACAGATATATACAGCCACCACTAGAGGAGCTCAGGAGATTACTGCATACAGATATATAACCCACCACTAGAGGGAGCTCAGAGATTACTACATACAGATATATACGCCACCACTAGAGGAAGCTCAGGAATTACTACATACAGATATATAAGCCACCCCAAGCAAACACAACAAATAATAGAGGAGCTCAGGAGATTACTACATACAGATATAATACAGTCACCACTAGAGGGAGCTCAGGAGATTACTGCATACAGATATATACAGCCACCACTAGAGGGAGCTCAGGAGATTTACTACATACAGATATATACAGCCACCACTAGAGGGAGCTCAGGAGATTACTACATACAGATATATACAGCCACCACTAGAGGGAGCTCAGGAGATTACTACATACAGATATATACAGCCACCACTAGAGGGAGCTCAGGAGATTACTACATACAGATATATACAGCCACCACTAGAGGGAGCTCAGGAGATTACTAGCATACAGATATATACAGCCACCACTAGAGGAGCTCAGGAGATTACTACATACAGATATATACAGTCCACCAACTAGAGGGAGCTCAGGAGATTACTACATACAGATATATACAGCCACCACTAGAGGGAGCTCAGGAGATTACTACATACAGATATATACAGCCACCACTAGAGGGAGCTCAAGGAGATTACTACATACAGATATATACAGCCACCACTAGAGGGAGACTCAGGAGATTACTACATATAGATATATACAGTCACCACTAGAGGAAGCTCAGGAGATTACTACATACAGATATATACAGCCACCACTAGAGGGAGCTCAGGAGATTACTACATATAGATATATACAGCCACCACTAGAGGGAGCTCAGGAGATTACTACATACAGATATATACAGCCACCACTAGAGGGAGCTCAGGAGATTACTACATACAGATATATACAGCCACCACTAGAGGAGAGCTCAGGAGATTACTACATACAGATATATACAGCCACCACTAGAGGGAGCTCAGGAGATTACTACATACAGATATATACAGCCACCACTAGAGGGAGCTCAGGAGATTACTACATACAGATATATACAGCCACCACTAGAGGGAGCTCAGGAGATTACTACATACAGATATATACAGCCACCACTAGAGGGAGCTCAGGAGATTACTACATACAGATATATACAGCCACCACTAGAGGGAAGCTCAGGAGATTACTACATACAGATATATACAGCCACCACTAGAGGGAGCTCAGGAGATTACTACATACAGATATATACAGCCACCACTAGAGGAGCTCAAGAGATTACTACATACAGATATATACAGCCACCACTAGAGGGAGCTCAGGAGATTACTACATACCGATATATAACAGCCACCACTAGAGGGAGCTCAGGAGATTACTACATACAGATATATACAGCCACCACTAGAGGGAGCTCAAGAGATTACTACATACAGATATATACAGCCACCACTAGAGGGAGCTCAGGAGATTACTACATACAGATATATACAGCCACCACTAGAGGGAGCTCAGGAGATTACTACATACAGATATATACAGCCACCACTAGAGGAAGCTCAGGAGATTACTACATACAGATATATACAGCCACCACTAGAGGGAGCTCAGGAGATTACTACATACAGATATATACAGCAACCACTAGAGTAAGCTCAGGAGATTACTGCATATAGATATATACAGTCACCACTAGAGGGAGCTCAGGAGATTACTACATACAGATATATACAGCCACCACTAGAGGGAGATCAGGAGATTACTACATACAAATATATACAGCCACCACTAGAGGGAGCTCAAGAGATTACTACATACAGATATATACAGCCACCACTAGAGGGAACTCAGGAGATTACTACATATAGATATATACAGTCACCACTAGAGGGAGCTCAGGAGATTACTACATACAGATATATACAGTCACCACTAGAGGGAGCTCAGGAGATTACTACATACAGATATATACAGCCACCACTAGAGGGAGCTCAGGAGATTACTACATAAAGATATATACAGCCACCACTAGAGGGAGCTCAGGAGATTACTACATACAGATAAATACAGCCACCACTAGAGTAAGCTCAGGAGATTACTGCATATAGATATATACAGTCACCACTAGAGGGAGCTCAGGAGATTACTACATATAGATATATACAGTCACCACTAGAGGGAGCTCAGGAGATTACTACATACAGATATATACAGCCACCACTAGAGGGAGCTCAGGAGATTACTACATACAAATATATACAGCCACCACTAGAGGGAGCTCAAGAGATTACTACATACAAATATATACAGCCACCACTAGAGGGAACTCAGGAGATTACTACATATAGATATATACAGTCACCACTAGAGGTAGCTCAGGAGATTACTACATACAGATATATACAGCCACCACTAGAGTAAGCTCAGGAGATTACTGCATATAGATATATACAATCACCACTAGAGGGAGCTCTCGAGATTACTACATACAGATATATACAGTCACCACTAGAGGGAGCTCAGGAGATTACTACATACATATATATTCAGCCACCACTAGAGGGAACTCAGGAGATTACTACATATAGATATATACAGTCACCACTAGAGGGAGCTCAGGAGATTACTACATACAGATATATACAGTCACCACTAGAGGGAGCTCAGGAGATTACTACATATAGATATATACAGTCACCACTAGAGGGAGCTCAGGAGATTACTACATACAGATATATACAGCCACCACTAGAGGGAGCTCAGGAGATTACTACATACAGATATATACAGCCACCACTAGAGGAGCTCAGGAGATTACTGCATACAGATATATACAGCCACCACTAGAGGGAGCTCAGGAGATTACTACATATAGATATATACAGTCACCACTAGAGGGAGCTCAGGAGATTACTACATACAGATATATACAGCCACCACTAGAGGGAGCTCAGGAGATTACTACATACAGATATATACAGCCACCACTAGAGGGAGCTCAGGAGATTACTACATACAGATATATACAGCCACCACTAGAGGGAGCTCAGGAGATTACTACATACAGATATATACAGCCACCACTAGAGGGAGCTCAGGAGATTACTACATACAGATATATACAGCCACCACTAGAGGGAGCTCAGGAGATTACTACATACAGATATATACAGCCACCACTAGAGGGAGCTCAGGAGATTACTACATACAGATATATACAGCCACCACTAGAGGGAGCTCAGGAGATTACTACATACAGATATATACAGCCACCACTAGAGGGAGCTCAGGAGATTACTACATACAGATATATACAGCAACCACTAGAGGGAGCTCAGGAGACTACTACATACAGATATATACAGCCACCACTAGAGTAAGCTCAGGAGATTACTACATACAGATATATACAGCCACCACTAGAGGGAGCTCAGGAGATTACTACATACACATATATACAGCCACCACTAGAGGGAGCTCAGGAGATTACTACATACAGATATCTACAGCCACCACTAGAGGGAGCTCAGGAGATTACTTTTTGCCATTATTTACACTGATCTCAATAATCAGACAGTATACTGCGCCCCTAGAAGGTTTATTATACAGGTCATAAATCATTGACTGTGATGTGACTTGAGTGAGAATGAGGAGAAGAAACATCTAAGAGGCCTCAATGGCCTCATCCATAGCAGCTATGATATGAAGAACCACAGATGAAGAGGCCCCTGGTCCGGAGGTGTCTGTTTATTTGCCCCCTCATCTCCAGGGCCAGGTAATAACCACTTTTCCGATTAAAATTCTCTGCTGGAAAATTTCTTATACTGACAATCTGCTCATCCGCCGCCGGTTCTCACAGTGATCCCGATGAAAGCCTGGTGACCCTGCTCCTCTGGATGCCCATCTGCACTCGTTCCGACAACTGCTCCACTGCGGCATCAACTGGTCATGTAACACGTGGCGTCTCGTTTACCAGCCAGTACCAATGAGTTACCCTCCACAGACACTCATCATGGCAAAGCTAAGGGGCTTAGATACCATAGGCTGCCTGCTCCGCCCACCTGGTGGTGGTTGGTACCACATAGGGCTGGTGACAGGGGCACAGCTACAGCAGGTAGGGGGGTAGTAGTCCCACTAGGGCACAGACATGATAGACAGAGGGCACCGCTTTCGCAGTCGGGCCCCAGGGCCTTCAGGTTACCCCTCCGATGGGCGACACTTCCAGTTGTTTTTTAGAATTCTTGTTTATTGTAAAACATTCATTTCTGTGAGAAATAACTGGGCGTCTCGGAGCCGACCTCTAACCTGTGCCAGATGTAGACTCTCCCTGTAGATTTGGCCACTTGACTTATTTTCTCGTCTCGTAGTCTGAGAAGATTTTCCTCCTCCGGCCAGGAATAAGCGATATCACTTGTCAGAATATTTCTTCTTAAGCATCTGAGTGTTCACAGCCGCACAAAACCGGACAGGAAACTCCTCTTCCTCCGCTCGTGCATTAACATCAATCAGGAAGATCTGGCCAAGTGTTACACAGGGGGCGAATGATACTAGAGACGTGAAGGAGGAGGGAAGATGGAGTAGATGTTGTGGAATAGGGCAGAGGTCTACAGAACAAGGATCTGATGATCTCCAGGTCACCGACATCCATGGAGGAACCTTGTACCTCTGGAGATGAGTGTGAGTCTTGGGATCTTGGTACGAACAAGATGGCTGCTTCTTCTCTATTGTAAATAATGGTTGGTAGAACTAAGAAGATATCTGATGGATCCCTGGCAAGGTGGTTGATCCCATCCTTTTACAATACTTGATGTTCTTGAAGACCTCACTGCAAAGGTCCAGTAGATACAATGCCCTCGGTCATCTGTGTAGAGACTGATTTGGCTGGAGATATGGACAACAAGCTCCAAGGTTTCTCTGGTTCTGCCAGTCCTAGGTTCTTATACAGGGTGGGGCATTTCTATGGATACACCTAAATAAAATGGGAATGGTTGGTGATATTAACTTCCTGTTTGTGGCACATTAGTATATGGGAGGGGGGGAAACTTTTCAAGATGAGTGGTGACCATGGCCCATTTTGAAGTCGGCCATTTTGAATCCAACTTTAGTTTTTTCACTGGGAAGAGGGTCATGTGACACATCAAACTTATTGAGAATTTCACAAGAAAAACAATGGTGTGCTTGGTTTTAACATAACTTTATTATTTCATGAGTTATTTACAAGTTTCTGACCACTTATAAAATGTGTTCAAAGTGCTGCCCATTGTGTTGGATTGTCAATGCAGCCCTCTTCTCCCACTCTTCACACACTGATAGCAACACCGCAGAAGAAATACTTCCAGTATCTGCACATCTCGTATCTTCACAGCATAGACAATTGCCTTCAGATGACCCCAAAGATAAAAATCTAAGGGGGTCAGATCGGGAGACCTTGGGGGTCATTCAACTGCTACATGATGATGTGTTTCCCTCTTTATGCACTGAAGCTGGCACCTTCCCTGAGTTTTTTCAGCAGGATGGTGACCACCACATTATGGGTGTCAGGTCCGAGCATTCCTAGATGAACAGTTTCCTGGAAAGTGGATTGGTCGTCGTGGGCCAGTTGAATGGCCCCCAAGGTCCCTCGATCTGACCCCCTTAGACTTTTATCTTTGGGGTCATCTGAAGGCAATTGTCTATGCTGTAAAGATACGAGATTTGCAGCACCTGACATTTTGGATACTGGAAGCCTGTGCTAGTATTTCTTCTGCGGTGTTGCTATCAGTGTGTGAAGAGTGGGAGAAGAGGGCTGCATTGACAATCCAACACAACGGGCAGCACTTTGAGCACATTTTATAAGGGGTCAGAAACTTGTAAATAAATCATGAAAGAATAAAGTTACGTTCAAACCAAGCACACTGTTGTTTTTCTTGTGAAATTCTCAATAAGTTTGATGTGTCACAAGACCCTCTTCCCATTGAAAAAACTAAAGTTGGACCCAAAATGGCCGACTTCAAAATGGCCGCCATGGTCACCACTCATCTTGAAAAGATTCCCCCCTCCCATATACTAATGTGCCACAAACAGGAAGTTAATATCACCAACCATTCCCATTTTAGAGATCCAGAAGCAGCAAAACGTTGACTTGACCTTCATTGATTTTCTTTGAGCTGCAACATTGTTCATACATCTGTAGACAAAAGATGGGTCTACGCGGTGGCACTGCCCATATGGCCGGTACATGGATGAATGACGTCATCTCCTCATCTATTACTGACTAAACTAAGACTCTTCCAGTCCTCGGCCATAGTCCTGAAGAAGTTCTAAGTCTCGGTAGAAGTATTTTCAGTAATGTCTGAAGACGCCCTGAACCCAATTCAGGAAGGACCCAGAAGATTTTCCTCTGCATGACCTCAATGTCCGCATTCTGGCTGATGGCCCTTCAAGAATCAACGACTTCTGTAAAGGCTGAGAAATAAATGGTTAATAGGCTAAAGCCGGCCCCACCCTGACCACTGACACCGTGTCCATGGCCACTAATATGTCACACAGACCAATGAAAACAAAACGATGAGGATGATGAAGACGATGAAGATAATGAAAATGATAATGAGGATGAAGATAATGAAGAGGAGGATGGTGTGGATGAAGATGATAAGGATGATGAGGGTGATGAACATGATGAGGAAGACAGATTAGGGAGGAGTACCTTCATCATCCCTTATGTCTGGTCCGTGGTCACTTTGCTGCTTCTGATTTCATGATGAGACCTGCAGACGATGGCAAACTGAGCTCTGTAGAACCAGGGGCCCATATACTGCTCCTGCACAGGGGCCCATATACTGCTCCTGCACAGGGGCCCATATATTGCTCCTGCACAGGGGCCCATATACTGCTCCTGCACAGGGGCCCATATACTTCACTTGCATAGGGGCACATATACTGCTCCTGCACAGGGGCCCATACACTGCTCCTACACAGGGGCCCCTACACTGACATCCACATGGGCCCATATAGCATTACTGCACAGGGGCCCATATACTGCTCCTGCACAGGGGCCCATATAGTATTACTGCACAGGGGCCCATATACTGCTCCTGCACAGGGGCCCATATAGTATTACTGCACAGGGGCCCATATACTGGCTCCTGCAAAGGGGCCCATATAGTATTACTGCACAGGGGCCCATATACTGCTCCTGCACAGGGGCCCATATACTGCTCCTGCAAAGGGGCCCATATAGTATTACGGCACAGGGGCCCATATAGTATTACTGCACAGGGGCCCATATAGTATTACTGCACAGGGGCCCATATACTTCTCCTGCACAGGGGCCCATATAGTATTACGGCACAGGGGCCCATATACTGCTCCTGCACAGGGGCCCATATAGTATTACTGCACAGGGGCCCATATAGTATTACTGCACAGGGGCCCATATACTGCCACTATGTAGTGATGTAGAGCTCTATGGTCCTGGCCAAAAACAGGGAAGAAATGTAATTTCCATTTTACTCGCCGATCTCGTTCCTCCAGGATTGTTGCTCCTGTTGATGAGGATTTGTGTGGCGCTGTGTGACCGGGCGCACGGCAGGACAGCGCGGCCTCCATCATTAGTCCTGTCTGGGATTCTTCTGCTCCGCTAACTGGTGATTAGATTTTCCAGGTGCAGCATACAATGCGGCCTCTGTGCCCGCCGCTCGGCTACCACTCATCTACCGGAATAATATTTGTGTAAATGACGGAAGATGGAAAATCTCTCAGTCACCACGCCTGGCACTGTCCTCAGTCACCACGCCTGGCACTGTCCTCGGTCACCACGCCTGGCCACTGTCCTCGGTCACCACGCCTGGCACTGTCTTCGGTCACCACGCCTGGCACTGTCCTCAGTCACCACGCCTGGCACTGTCCTCGGTGACCACGCCTGGCACTGTCCTCGGTCACCACGCCTGGCACTGTCCTCGGTCATCACGCCTGGCACTGTCCTCAGTCACCACGCCTGGCACTGTCCTCAGTCACCACGCCTGGTACTATCCCTCCGTCACACGCCTGGCACTGTCCTCGGTCATCACGCCTGGCACTGTCCTCAGTCACCACGCCTGGCACTGTCCTCGGTGACCACGCCTGGCACTGTCCTCGGTCACCACGCCTGGCACTGTCCTCGGTCACCACGCCTGGCACTGTCCTCGGTCACCACGCCTGGCACTGTCCTCGGTCACCACGCCTGGCACTGTCTTCGGTCACCACGCCTGGTACTATCCTCCGTCACCACGCCTGGCACTGTCCTCGGTCACCACGCCTGGCACTGTCCTCGGTCATCACGCCTGGCACTGTCCTCAGTCACCACGCCTGGCACTGTCCTCGGTCACCACGCCTGGCATTGTTCTCAGTCACCATGCCTGGCACTGTCCTCAGAGGGGCATCGGGGTCAGAACATCCGCACAGATGGCGGCACGCAACCCTGCCACAGTAGAATGGCGCCATATATGGTTGCATCCAGACTCCTTTCTGTGACCAGACCCTCCTTTGCACTCTCTGGCCCTATCAATCAAAGCAGCGAGGGAGGGGCTGGTCACAGAACGGAGCAGAACTCGGGTGCAACAAGAGCAGAGGTGACACCCTCATTGCACCAAATTTGCATATTAAGAAAATGTATCATAACTCAGGAACGGAGCCTCGGATGTCTATGGAAATAGCTGGACAGACAGGTCGCTGGTGACAGATTCCCCTTAAACCCTTAAATATGAGCTTCAAGATCTCTGCTTGCTGTCAGTGAATGCCACTCTGGTCATTTCCAGGGGGCCTCAGGGGGTATAGGGCCCCCCTTCTCGTGATCAGTAGGGGTCCCACCCATCTAATAGTTATCCCTACCTTGTGGACAGGGTATAACCTCTAACAAGCGGGATACCACTTTAATTCCAGGCTCTTAAATACACTGAAACATTGCAACGAGACCCTCAGCTGTGACAAGTACAAGATCGATATGGATCTACTAGAACATTTAATCATATAATGATTAGGATCAATTCACAGAAGACTGGACACCGCCCCTTTAATTCCACATTAACCCTGTATTGGGGTCTCCTGTTTCTAAACTGGTCACGGTCAGAGCAGCTGTCGTTAGTGCAGGCGATGATGGGGGACCTAGGTCTGACAACTTCCATGAAAGGACCTGACAATGTCCCACAACTGCAGCAGTTGGGTCCTGGATGGAGAACTGGTCCCTGATGTGCAGTGCCCTAAGCAGCCACTAGATGGCGGCCTCACACTGTGACTGAGGACAATGTGACGCTCCCAGCACATGATGCCAGAGTCCTCACCAGTGTCATTATCACATACCTGTGAGTTACTGACCGCCCTGAACCCACCGCCTGGTGGCATCACTGTGATCGGGCGCTGTCCGATCTGAGCGCACAGAAAATGGGAAATCACCTGATGTTCTGCGAAAAATCAACCACTGGACCTGGACGTAGGGGGCGCCACAGTCCTGTGAAAAGCTTCATCAACAGACAACAAAACGTTCTGCAACTTTCTAATAGATTTCACTTTCTATTCCTCACCAAGTTCAAGATCTCTGCTTCCTGTCAGTGAATGTGAAAACTCTTGTTTCTGCTTAGAGACTGAAAACCTAATTAACATAAAACTTCTCACTGTTGAGGGTTTGCTACAATTTCATCCAGTCTAGACAATCTTCTGCACTGATACATAGTGACAAACTACCAGGACATAAAGGATCAGCAATCACAGCTCCAACAGAGACTCTACCACTCTAATACTAGTATCACTACTACCACTACCTATACCACTACCACTCTAATACTAGTATCACTACTACCACCACTACCTGAACTACTACCACTCTAATACTAGTATCACTACTACCACCACTACCACTCTAATACTAGTATCACTACTACCACCACTACCTGTACCACTACCACTCTAATACTAGTATCACTACTACCACCACTACTTATACTACAACCACTCTAATACTAGTATCACTACTACCACCACTACTTGTACCACTACCACTCTAATACTAATATTACTACTACCACCACTACTTGCACTACTACCACTCTAATACTAATATCACTACTACCACCACTACTTGTACCACTACCACTCTAATACTAATATTACTACTACCACCACTACTTGCACTACTACCACTCTAATACTAATATCACTACTACCACCACTGCTTGTACTACTACCACTCTAATACTAATATTACTGCTACCACCACTGCTTGTACTACTACCACTCTAATACTAATATTACTGCTACCACCACTGGCTTGTACTACTACCACTCTAATACTAATATCACTACTACCACCACTGCTTGTACTACTACCACTCTAATACTAATATTACTGCTACCACCACTGCTTGTACTACTACCACTCTAATACTAATATCACTACTACCACCACTGCTTGTACTACTACCACTCTAATACTAATATTACTGCTACCACCACTACTTGCACTACTACCACTCTAATACTAATATCACTACTACCACCACTGCTTGTACTACTACCACTCTAATACTAATATTACTGCTACCACCACTGCTTGTACTACTACCACTCTAATACTAATATCACTACTACCACCACTGCTTGTACTACTACCACTCTAATACTAATATTACTGCTACCACCACTACTTGCACTACTACCACTCTAATACTAGTATCACTACTACCACCACTGCTTGTACTACTACCACTCTAATACTAATATTACTACTACCACCACTACTTGCACTACTACCACTCTAATACTAATTCACTACTACCACCACTGCTTGTACTACTACCACTCTAATACTAATATTACTACTACCACCACTACTTGCACTACTACCACTCTAATACTAATATCACTACTACCACCACTGCTTGTACTACTACCACTCTAATACTAATATTACTGCTACCACCACTACTTGCACTACTACCACTCTAATACTAGTATCACTACTACCACCACTGCTTGTACTACTACCACTCTAATACTAATATTACTACTACCACCACTACTTGCACTACTACCACTCTAATACTAATATCACTACTACCACCACTGCTTGTACTACTACCACTCTAATACTAATATTACTGCTACCACCACTACTTGCACTACTACCACTCTAATACTAGTATCACTACTACCACCACTGCTTGTACACTACCACTCTAATACTAATATTACTACTACCACCACTACTTGCACTACTACCACTCTAATACTAATATCACTACTACCACCACTGCTTGTACTACTACCACTCTAATACTAATATTACTGCTACCACCATGCTTGTACTACTACCACTCTAATACTAATATCACTACTACCACCACTGCTTGTACTACTACCACTCTAATACTAATATTACTGCTACCACCACTACTTGCACTACTACCACTCTAATACTAATATCACTACTACCACCACTGCTTGTACTACTACCACTCTAATACTAATATTACTACTACCACCACTACTTGTACTACTACCACTCTAATACTAGTATCACTACTACCACCACTACTTGTACTACTACCACTCTAATACTAGTATCACTACTACCACCACTACTTGTACTACTACCACTCTAATACTAATATTACTACTACCACCACTACTTGTACTACTACCACTCTAATACTAATATCACTACTACCACCACTACTTGTACTACTACCACTCTAATACTAGTATCACTACTACCACCACTACTTGTACTACTACCACTCTAATACTAGTATTACTACTACCACTTCTCAAACAACGTTATCGCTTCTCCTGCTGTGGCCGGGATTGGGGTGGTCGCTACGCTACACTGGGTCCTCTGGACTCTGTTGAGGGGTCACCATGTGTTGCTGCTCTCCAGAAGGGATGGTGAGGCATGGCGCACTCCAATGGGAGATAAGTCCAGAGAGTCAGGGTCTGCAGTAACCAGGAGGCTTCTTTACTGGAGGAATTCAAGTGCAAAACAATACAGGCAGTGCACTGAACGGCTTCTCCAGTCTCCTCCCTGACAGAAGAAGGGTTTGATGCTGAGGAAAGGCCTGAGCTAGCTGTCCTTCTCTTTTTCTTAGAAGGCTGGTGCCCTGGACAAAGGGCTGGTGGCCCACGGTCTGTGGCTCAGCATCCCCCATCTTAGGCTACTTTCACTTATGCATTTTGGCTTTTCAGTTTTGAGATCCCGTAGAGGATATGAAAACCGGACCAAAACGGTTCTGTTTAGTCCTCATGCATTCAGAATGGAAAGAGATCAATCCAGTACATACCAGGATGTCTTCTGTTCCGTCAGATGCAGTTTTGTGTCTGGTCATCGAAACGGAACAAACCAGATCAGTCATTAAAAACAATGTAAGTCAATGGTGGCGGATCCGTTTTTTTAATAGGATTCTAAAAAACCGCATCCGTCACTCATCGACTTTCAATATATTTAGTGATGGATCTGGTTTGATCCTTTTCGATTTCACACAATCACATCGTAACAGAACGGATGCATCAAAACAGAACCGTTTTGGTCCGGTCTTCAGATACTCTGCTGGATCTAAAAACCTGAAAACAAAACGCATACGTGAACGTAGCCTTAGAGTCTTCTTCTGGTCACTCCATAATCTGGCACAGTCTCTCCCTGGTCCCGATCTGCAGACACCTGGAGGATCTGATCGCTCTCCTTCTGTACAGTTTCTGGCTGAACCAGAACCTTCTAGTGGGAGGGAGAATCACAGCCTAAATAGAAACAATGTTGCAACTTTTGTCTGTCATAGTCTTGTTTAGAGCTTTAATGCAAATCTATGGGAATGAATAACCAGTTTTTCCAGACTTAAATAAGTCTTCAGACATAAAGAGGTCACCAGACAGTCAGAAGGTCGGTGCGGTTGTTTTTTTCCCTCTTAGTATTAGCTGGCTGTGCATTAACCCCTTCGACAGAATAGTGCAAATATAGTGCACTGCAGATATAAATGCAGTTCAAGAATATAAAACAGTAGAAGTGCACAGAACAGCAGAAATCACAGTGTGAGTTAACCCTTCAAAGTGCAATAATGTAGGGAGTTGATGGCATTGTGTAGTAGAAATAGGGGCAAAAGTCCACAAACGTCCATATTACTGTACTACTTCCACTACTAGTTTACTACTTCAACCACTACTTCTATTATTACTCCTGCTACTACCACTTCCATTTATACCACAATTACTACTACTACCTATACCAGTACTACCACCATTGCTACCACTTAAACTACCACCACTGATGCTACTACATCCATTATTACCACCACTAACAATTCTACTACCACCTCTACTACAGCTACCATTACTACTACTACTACTACTACTACTATCACTTATATAACTATCCAAACTAATACTACTTATACCAGTATTACCACTTATAGAACTACTACTGCTGCTGCTACAGCCATTATTACTACTACTACTACCATCTCTACTAACACTCCACTGCTACAACTGCTACCAGTACTATCACTGTTACAGCCACTACTGTCCTTACAACCCCTTTAATACTGCTACTACCACTAGTACTACTGCTACTAACAGTTATACTACTACTTCTACCTCTACTGTTTGTTTTACAGGTGAGGTATAGAGTGGGCTCAGCATGCATGTTGGTACCTGCACTCCCTGAATTTTATGGTGCCCTTTGTGACACATAACAGGTAGGAATTAGTGTTAGGTTCCCGTCTTACAGAGATCGCCTTGACGTTTGGCAGACAGGCCCAAATAATTTTGTACAAAATATATTTACCAAGAATCTCAAATTTACTAAATAAGTGTAATATTTTCTATTACTATGGCATTTTTGTACTTTATTTGGTTTACATAGGGCGGCTGCATTGTACATCTTTTTCCTTACTGTTTGTTTTACAGCTATTTCTACTACTATTACTACCTTTATTACTACTTCTACCACTGCTATCACTACTGCTACTTCAACCACTAGTACTATCCCCAATATAATTACTAATACCACTTCTACTATCACTAATATAACTTCCATTACTGCTACCATTATGACCAGACATGAGATCCACACACCTTATACTACAGTATATCTACTCGTCTATGACTGCTGACAACCTGCCTGTATATCATATCTGAGATGTCACAGCCCCGCCCCCTGCTGATGACATCACTGATATAATGACATGTGATCAGACATGAGATCACACACCTTATACTACAGGAACATGTATTACTGCTGACAACCTGCCTGTATATCCTGTCTGAGAGGTAGTCACAGCCCCGCCCCCTGCTGATGACATCACTGATATAATGACATGTGATCAGACACGAGATCCACACACCTTATACTACAGGAACATCTATTACTGCTGACAACCTGCCTGTATATTCTGTCTGAGAGGTGGTCACAGCCCCGCCCCCTGCTGATGACATCACTGATATAATGACATGTGATCAGACATGAGATCACACACCATATACTACAGGAACATCTATTACTGCTGACAACCTGCCTGTATATCCTGTCTGAGAGGTAGTCACAGCCCCGCCCCCTGCTGATGACATCACTGATATAATGACATGTGATCAGACATTAGATCCACACACCTTATACTACAGGAACATCTATTACTGCTGACAACCTGCCTGTATATCCTGTCTGAGAAGTAGTCACAGCCCCGCCCCCTGCTGATGACATCACTGATATAATGACATGTGATCAGACATGAGATCACACACCTTATACTACAGGAACATCTATTACTGCTGACAACCTGCCTGTATATCCTGTCTGAGAGGTAGTCACAGCCCCGCCCCCTGCTGATGACATCACTGATATAATGACATACAGAAACATCTACTCGTCTATTACTGCTGACAACCTGCCTGTATATCCTGTCTGAGAGGTAGTCACAGCTCTGCCCCTTTTAAAAGTATCACTAATAATGCTCAGTGGTCAGCACTGGTTCCTTGCAGCGCTGGGATCCTGGATTCGAATCTGACCAAGGACAACATCTGCATGGAGTTTGTATGTTCTCCCCGTGTTTGCGTGGGTTTCCTCCAGTAACTGAACTGGAGCTTAGATTGTGAGCTCCTGGGGACAGCGAGTGGTTATAATTTCTGTACAGCGCTGCGGAATATGTCAGCTCCACCTGAAACACCTCTGATTATTTCGCAGTTTTCAATAGAGGGTGGGGGCTGCCGGTGTAGGAGCATCTGGTGACAGAGGCATCGTTGTCTCTCGCAGGATGATGGGGGTGGTTGTGCCTGGGCCCTGCTCTGCATCAGTAATACCGGTGAATATGGTCTTTACGTCAGGTCTACAATGGCTTCTCAGTGCAGGAGTCTCCTCAGTATTAATGAGTGCTCTGCACTATAATGACTACATGCGTTATGTGGCGGTGGACACTTTACACTGACGTCTCGTCGGCTGCTCTGTAATCTTCTGTCCATTATATGGATTATATAATAACTGTCATCATATAATGGAGGTGACAGCAGCAACCGTGGCGGCTCAGGACTGCGAAACGCGTCCATGGTGAGGGAACATCCCTGATACAGAGAAGGTACTCGGGGTAAAGTAACAACAAAAAAAATGCCTCAAAGAAACATCTAAGGGAGCACTATTGTATATACCAGAGAAAAGCCTACATGACCAGTCCCCCAATGGGCAGACCAGGAAAGTACTCACCACAACCAAAGTAATACAGTATAAAACCAAAATAATTTATTCATGTAATTTACAAAATTATATAACATAACAATAATGAAAATATATAAAATATGGAATACAAAAAAACCCTAAAGTGCTGGCTAGAGACAAAGGGTTAGAAGGGGTCCGCATCTCCCCAATAGATGTTATACATGTCTGCCAAATGGTAAGTATATACCTCCATCGCAATATAGCATGATGTAGGATTACAACAATAAATGTATATACTAATGATTCTGGGCCACCACAAACAATTCAAAAGTGGTTTAATAACCCCAATAGTTTCAAAATAATTATCAGCAGTATTCAAACTTACAAAGCGACATGATAGGGAGAATGAGCGGAACACCCGATCGGGGGACTGGTCATGCAGGCTTTACTCGGGGTAAAGTGCCTGAGGCACTACTATGAATGTGACACTATGGGCAGTACTGTGAATGTGAGACTATGGGCAGTACTGTGAATGTGACACTATAGGCAGTACTGTGAATGTGGCAGTATGGGCAGTACTGTGAATGTGACACTATGGGCAGTACTGTGAATGTGACACTATAGGCACTACTATGAATGTGGCAGTATGGGCACTACTATGAATGTGGCAGTATGGGCAGTACTGTGAATGTGGCAGTATGGGCAGTACTGTGAATGTGACACTATGGGCACTACTATGAATGTGGCAGTATGGGCACTACTATGAATGTGGCAGTATGGGCAGTACTGTGAATGTGGCAGTATGGGCACTACTATGAATGTGGCAGTATGGGCACTACTATGAATGTGGCAGTATGGGCAGTACTGTGAATGTGGCAGTATGGGCACTACTATGAATGTGGCAGTATGGGCACTACTGTGAATGTGCAGTATGGGCACTACTATGAATGTGACACTATGGGCAGTACTGTGGCAGTATGGGCACTACTATGAATGTGGCAGTATGGGCACTGCTATGAATGTGACACTAATGGGCAGTACTGTGAATGTGGCAGTATGGGCACTACTATGAATGTGGCACTATGGGCACTACTATGAATGTGACAGTATGGGCAGTACTGTGAATGTGGCAGTTATGGGCACTACTATGAATGTGGCAGTATGGGCAGTACTGTGAATGTGACAGTATGTGGCACTACTATGAATGTGGCACTATGGGCACTACTATGAATGTGACAGTATGGCAGTACTGTGAATGTGGCAGTATGGGCACTACTATGAATGTGGCACTATGGGCAGTACTGTGAATGTGGCAGTATGGGCACTACTATGAATGTGACAGTATGGGCAGTACTGTGAATGTGACACTATGGGCACTACTATGAATGTGGCAGTATGGGCACTACTATGAATGTGGCAGTATGGACACTACTATGAATGTGGCAGTATGGGCACTACTATGAATGTGGCAGTATGGGCACTTACTATGGAATGTGGCAGTATGGCACTACTATGAAATGTGGCAGTATGGGCACTACTATGAATGTGGGAGTATGGGCAACTACTATGAATGTGGCAGTATGGCACTACTATGAATGTGGCAGTATGGGCACTACTATGAATGTGGCACTATGGGCAGTACTGTGAATGTGGCACTATGGGCACTACTATGAATGTGACACTATGGGCACTACTATAAATGTGGCACTATGGGCACTACTATGAATGTGGCACTATGGGCACTACTATGAATGTGGCACTATGGGCACTACTATGAATGTGGCACTATGGGCACTACTATGAATGTGGCACTATGGGCAGTACTGTGAATGTGGCACTATGGGCACTACTATTAATGTGGCAGTATGGGCACTACCAGGAATGTGGCACTGTATGGGCAGTACTGTGAATGTGAGACCATGGGCACTACTGTGAATGTGGCAGTATGGGCACTACATGGGGTATTTAACTGTGCTTGGTCACACCCCCCTCAGACTCCCTAAAAAATTTCAGAACCTTCACTGCTCTCACACCACAAACAAGCGTCTCACAGCTCCCCATGTGCCTCCAGTGCACCCCTACATCACTGACAATAAAGACTGCTCCTCCATACTCCCCTCTTTCTCACACAGACTGCTCCCTATTCCCCCTCTTTCTCACATAGACTGCTCCTTCATGTCCTCCTCTTTCTCACACAGACTGCTCCTCCATATCCTCCTCTTTCTCACACAGACTGCTCCTCCATATCCTCCTCTTTCTCACACAGACTGCTCCTCCATATCCTCCTCTTTCTCACATAGACTGCTCCTTCATGTACTCCTCTTTCTCACACAGACTGCTCCTCCATATCCTCCTCTTCTCACATAGACTGCTCCTTCATGTACTCCTCTTTCTCACATAGACTGCTCCTCCATGTCCTCCTCTTTCTCACACAGACTGCTCCTCCATACTCCTCTCGTTCTCACACAGACTGCTCCTCCATGCCCCTTTTTCTCACACAGACTGCTCCTCCATGTCCTAACTCTTTCTCACACAGACTGATCCTCCATGCTCCATTTTTCTCACACAGATTGCTCCTCCATGCTCCCTTTTTCTCACACAGACTGCTGCTCCATACTCCCCTCTTTCTCACATAGACTGCTCCCTATACCCCCTTCTTCTCACACAGACTGCTCCTCCATGCCCCCCTCTTTCTCACACAGACTGCTCCCTATGCCCTCCTCTTTCTCACACAGACTGCTCCCTATGCCCTCCACTTTCTCACACAGACTGCTCCCTATGCCCTCCTCTTTCTCACATAGACCGCTCCCTATGCCCCTTCTTTCTCAGACAGACTGCTCCTCTATGCACCCTCTTTCTCACACAGACTGCTCCTCCATACTCCTCTTTCTCACACAAACTGCTCCTCCATGTCCTCCTCTTTCTCACACAGACTGATCCTCCATTTCCTCCTCTTTCTCACAGACTGATCCTCCATGCTCCATTTTTCTCACACAGACTGCTCCTCCATGTCCTCCTCTTTCTCACACAGACTGATCCTCCATGCTCCATTTTTCTCACACAGACTGCTCCTCCATGCTCCCTTCTTTCTCACATAGACTGCTGCTCCATACTCCCCTCTTTCTCACACAGACTGCTCCCTATGACCTCCTCTTTTTCACACAGACTGCTCCCTATTTCCCCTCTTTCTCACACAGAGTGCTCCTCCATGCACCCTCTTTCTCACACAGACAGCTCCTCCATGCTCCCCTCTTTCTTACACAGACTGCTCCCTATGACCTCCTCTTTTTCACACAGACTACTCCCTATTCCCCCTCTTTCTCACACAGACTGCTGCTCCATGCACCCTCTTTCCCAAACACAGGACTGCTCCTCCATGCTCCTCTTTCTCACATAGACTGCTCCTCCATATGCCCCCTCTTTCTCACAGAGACTACTCCCTATGCTCTCTCTGTCTCACACTGATTACTCCTCCATGTTCTCTTCTTTCTCACACAGACTGCTCCCTATGCTCTCCTCTTTCTCGTATAGACTGCTCCTCCATACTCCATCTTTCTCACACAGACTGCTTCCTATGCCCGTTCTTTATCACGCAGACTTCTTCTCCTTGCCTTCTTTCCCACACAGACTACTCCCTATGCCCCCTTTTCTCACACAGACTGCTCCTCCATGCTCCCCTCTTTCTCACACAGACTGCTCCCTATGCCCTCCTCTTTCCCAAACAGAATGTTCCTCCATGCCCCCTCTTTCTCACACAGACTGCTCCTCCATTACCTCCTCTTTCTCACATAGACTGCTCCCTATACCCCCTTTTTCTCACACAGACTGCTCCTCCATGCCCCACTCTTTCTCACACAGACTGCTCCTCCATGCCCTCCTCTTTCTCACACAGACTGCTCCCTATGCCCCTTCTTTCTCACACAGACTGCTCCTCCATGTCCTCCTCTTTCTCACACAGACTGCTCCTCCATGCTTCCCTCTTTCTCACACAGACTGCTCCTTAATGCACTCCTCTTTCTCACACTGACTGCTCCCTATGCCCTCCTCTTTCTCACACTGACTGCTCCTCCATGTCCTCTTCTTTCACACACAGACTGATCCTCCATGCTCCATTTTTCTCACACAGACTGCTCCTCCATGTCCTCCTCTTTCCCACACAGACTGATCCTCCATACTCCACTTTTCTCACACAGACTGCTCCTCCATGCTCCCTTTTTCTCACATAGACTGCTCCTCCATGCTCCCTTTTTCTCACACAGACTGCTCCTCCATGCTCCCTTCTTTCTCACATAGACTTCTGCTCCATACTCCCCTTTCTCACACAGACTGGTCCCTATGACCTCCTCTTCTTCACACAGACTGCTCCCTATTCCCCCTCTTTCTCACACAGAGTGCTCCTCCATGCACCCTCTTTCTCACACAGACTGCTCCTCCATGCTCCTCTCTTTCTCACTCAGACTGCTCCTCCATGCCCCCCTCTTTCTCACACAGACTGCTCCCTATGACCCCCTCTTTTTCACCACAGACTACTCCCTATTCCCCCTCTTTCTCACACAGACTGCTGCTCCATGCACCCTCTTTCCCAAACACAGACTGCTCCTCCATGCTCCTCTTTCTCACATAGACTGCTCCTCCATATTCCCCCTCTTTCTCACACAGACTACTCCCTATGCCCTCTCTGTCTCACACTGATTGCTCCTCTATATTCTCTTCTTTCTCACACAGACTGCTCCCTAAGCCCTCCTCTTTCTCGTATAGACTGCTCCTCCATACTCCATCTTTCTCACACAGACTGCTCCTTATGCCCCTTCTTTATCACGCAGACTTCTTCTCCATGCCTTATTTCCCACAGACTACTCTTCTATGTCCTCCTCTTTCTCACACAAAACTGTTCCTCCTTGCCCCCTTTTCTCACACAGACTGCTCCTCCATGCTCCCCTCTTTGTCACACAGACTGCTCCCTATGCCCTTCTTTCTCACACAGACTGCTCCCTATGCCCTCCTCTTTCTCACACAGACTGCTCCTCCATGCCCTCCTCTTTCCCAAACAGAATGTTCCTCCATGCCCCTCTTTCTCACACAGACTGCTCCTTCATGCTCCCCTCTTTCTCACACAGACTGCTCCCTATGCCCTCCTCTTTCTCAGACAGACTGCTCTTCCATGCCTTCCTCTTTCTCACATAGACTGCTCTTCCATGCCCCCTCTTTCTCACACAGGACTGCTCCTCCATGTCCTCCTCTTTCTCACATAGACTGCTCCTCCATGCCCTCCTCTTTCTCACACAGACTGCTCCTCCATGTCCTCCCTCTGTTTCTCACACAGACTGCTCCTCCATGCTTCCCTCTTTCTCACACAGACTGCTCCTTCATGCTCCCCTCTTTCTCACACAGACTGCTCCCTATGCCCTCCTCTTTCTCAGACAGACTGCTCTTCCATGCCTTCCTCTTTCTCACATAGACTGCTCCTCCATGCCCTCCTCCTTCTCACACAGACTGCTGCTCCATACTCCCCTCTTTCTCACACAGACTGCTCCTCCATGTCCTCCTCTTTCTCACATAGACTGGTCCCTCCATGTCCTCCTCTTTCTCACATAGACTGCTCCTCCATGCCCTCCTCTTTCTCACACAGACTGCTCCTCCATGTCCTCCCTGTTTCTCACACAGACTGCTCCTCCATGCTTCCCTCTTCTCACACAGACTGCTCCTTCATGCTCCCCTCTTTCTCACACAGACTGCTCCTCATGCTCCCCTCTTTCTCACACAGACTGCTCCCTATGCCCTCCTCTTTCTCAGACAGACTGCTCCTCCATGCCCCCTCCTTCTCACACAGACTGCTGCTCCATACTCCCCTCTTTCTCACACAGACTGCTCCTCCATGTCCTCCTCTTTCTCACATAGACTGCTCCTCCATGCCCTCCTCTTTCTCACACAGACTGCTCCTCCATGTCCTCCTCTTTCTCACACAGACTGTTTCTCCATGCCCTCCTCTTTCTCACACAAACTGCTCTTCCCTGCACCTTATTTCTCAAACAGCCTGCTCCTCCATGCTCCCCACTTTCTCACACAGACTGCTCCTCCATGCACCCTCTTTCTCACAAAGACAGCTCTCCATGCCCCATCTTACTGACATAAACTGCTCCCTCTGACCCCATCCTGCACATTGACTACTTCCCTTGACTCTCTCTAGCTGTCTCTCCCCATGCCCCCCTTTTTCACATAAGGAGCTCCATGCCCCCTTGATTACATAGACTGCTGTCAATGGTTCACCCTCCTTTTCTCACATACCGTGAGCCGGGCCTTCTACTGTGTGGCTGCCCCACCTGGATTCTACCCGTTAGGCCTGACAAGGGATATATACATGTGGATCCTGCTCTCCCATAATTAATCTGAGGCCTGTTGGCGGAGAGAGAGAGACATATCACTGAGAGAGAGAGAGAGACATATTGTAACAGCAGCTGCTGTGCGCCGCTGTACCTCTGCTTACTGCTGCCGTCCTGGGCGTCGCGTTCAGCGGTGAGCTTGTGGTTCCGTTCACCGCTGCATTCCTGGGCTCTGGCTGCGTAAGTGCTGTTGCACTATGATCCGCTCCAGAGGTTCCATCCAGCCCTGGCTTACATCCTTGTTCTTACATCACTCCCTCTGGGCTGGAGCAGGTTTGATCATGTGCTTGATCATGTGACCATGCTAGGTCATGTGGGTTGGTCACGTGTCCTCATGACCAACCCTGGACCTATTTAAGTTGCTCAGCCCTCTTCCAAGATGCCTCAGTGTCAAGGTCCTTATCTTGCCTTAGGTTGTGTTGTTCCTGTTTATGCTCCTGTGCTCTGACTACCGCTTGTGTACCAGACTCCGCTATCCGCCTGATCCTTGCCTGCCTGCATTGGCCTTCCCGTTGCTGACCCGGATGGCCTGACTCGTTCCTGTGCCGCCTGCCCTGACCCATTGCCTGTCTGACTCCGCCTCTGCCTCATCCTTCGGTTACTGTATTGCCTCTCCTGGATACGACCTGACCTGTTGACCACCGCTGTACCACTTGAACCTTCCCAGGTATCTCCTGGTCCCCTTGCTGGACCAGCTGCCTCGTTTCCCGACCCTCCTCAGGAGGTAGCGACCTGGTGTTCCCCTCGAAAAGTCTATCTCCACCATCAGGGGTATTTGTGAAGATCGAGGGGTTTCACTTAGACAACGCCCTTAGAGGAGGTAGGGCGCGAGGCACAGTGGGTCCACACCTGCTGGTTCGTGACGCATATCACTGAGAGAGAGGTATCATGGAGTGAGTTCCCATCTAGAGAGAGGTCACCTTGTCGTGGTGGATGGGCACAAATGATTTTGGTCCAAATATATTTGCTTTGTTCCTGATATTCATTTTATACAGTGAATGTGGATTTAGTCCACATATTCCGCTTGCAGAGTGCTGCTGCATTGTGCTTGCTTTTATTTTTGAAGGGATTTATAGAGGAGCAATATTACATCTCTCTCTGTTTATACACCGAAGATGTGTCAGCTGCCGCCTGACATTGAGAGCTGCCAGTCAATACCTAGATCTTTCTCTTGATGTGTTTTCTATGAACATTTCTAACCCCTGACACCTTGTGCTGTTGTCTGTGACTCGAAGGTACTTGGGTTCTGCTGTTCTGTTACTATGTATTCGGGGTCTTGTGTATAGTTCTGGTGTGTCGTTACTATGTGTCAGGGACGAGGGGTCTTGTGTATAGTTCTGGTGTGTCGTTACTATGTATCAGGGACGAGGGGTCTTGTGTATAGTTCTGATGTGTCGTTACTATGTATCAGGGATGAGGGGTCTTGTGTATAGTTCTGGTTTGTCGTTACTATGTATCAGGGATGATGGGTCTTGTGTATAGTTCTGGTCTGTCGTTACTATGTATCAGGGATGAGGGGTCTTGTGTATAGTTCTGGTTTGTCGTTACTATGTATCAGGGATGATGGGTCTTGTGTATAGTTCTGGTTTGTCGTTACTATGTATCAGGGATGATGGGTCTTGTGTATAGTTCTGGTGTGTCGTTACTATGTATCAGGGATGAGGGGTCTTGTGTATAGTCCCGGTGTGTCGTTACTATGTGTCAGGGATGATGGGTGTTGTGATACATTCACTGTGTGTTTCTCTTGCGTGTCTGACACATGCTGAGCGTGTAATTACAGCGGAGCGTGTGGTCATGCTCTGATTGGTGGACGATCTCGCTCCTGGATTATTCTACATAAAGAGTCTGTTATCTGAGACTTCCAGTGAATTCCCCCCCTAACCACAGGACCATCTTGTATGAATCAATGGCTCCGAGTTTTGGGGTCTTGTTGGTTTCCCTGCACCGGCCTCTCCCATCATCCTGCACATGTTGGCACAGATTTAAGTCTCAAACCACAATATTAGACTTTCTGCGTCTGTCGGTGATGTCTAAGACTAATAAGTAAAGTGATTCTGTATGTGATGCATAAGTAATCACACCGAGTCACAGGCCCCGCGCTGCTCTTACCGTCAGTGACGCATTACATTCTAATATATACAACCGCTCTCCATGTGCCCTATTAAAGGTGAAATGGGGGAGTCTGACACCCCCTCTATTATCCTCCTGTTCTAGACGGCTTCATGCGACCAAGGTCATCTATGTACTCATGCAAATTCCATACCTGGACCCCCATCCCCATTACATGTGTCAATAGTGTCCTCTTTCGGGATGAGAAAGCCTTTGGGTCCCCTCCAGCCAACAATATAAGATGCTCACCATGGGTTTACAGTAAGAAACGAGCACAGGCCATTTTCCGTCTGGACTATGCAGTCATTTTTGTCTGGACTATGCAGTGTGGGAGTTCACAGGATCCTATAATAGTCTCAGATTGGTGTCTGCTGGGATAAGATGTGGAGGTGACTACAACCAAGAACAGAACCAGGACCAGAACCAGAGAGATAAGTAGCAGTTAATAATGACATTTGCTTCCCTTTGTAACTTCCACGTGGTCCTCGAGCTGTGAGCGGCTTTACACCATATCCTCGACAATCTCCCATCTGCTCCTATTGTGTTTATTTCTGTAAATTACTGCGAGAAGAAGAAAGAAACCGGTGACATTTACCTCACTGAACACATGTGCACCAGAAACTGCGATTCCTGGAAATGACTGTGTGGAAGACTCTACAAAACAAGACTCTTCCGAGGAAAAGACGAAGAGATTCTGCAGAATTAACGTCTGTAATGTAAAACTATTAGTGCCAGGAATTACTGATATTCACAGGATGTTTTTCTGGATCATTTCCACATTGACTCTATGATGTAGAATATAACTACTATAATACTGCCTTCTATGTACAAGAATATAACTACTATAATACTGCCCCTATGTACAAGAATATAACTACTATAATACTGCTCCTATGTACAAGAATATAACTACTATAATACTGCTCCTATGTACAAGAATATAACTACTATAATACTGCTCCTATGTACAAGAATATAACTAATATAATACTGCCCCTATGTACAAGAATATAACTACTATAATACTGCCCCTATGTACAAGAATATAACTACTATAATACTGCTCCTATGTACAAGAATATAACTAATATAATACTGCTCCTATGTACAAGAATATAACTACTATAATACTGCCTCCTATGTACAAGAATATAACTACTATAATACTGCTCCTATGTACAAGAATATAACTACTATAATACTGGCCCTATGTACAAGAATATAACTACTATAATACTGCGTCCTATGTACAAGAATATAACTACTATAATACTGCGTCCTATGTACAAGAATATAACTACTATAATACTGCTCCTATGTACAAGAATATAACTACTATAATACTGCTCCTATGTACAAGAATATAACTACTATAATACTGCTCCTATGTACAAGAATATAACTACTATAATACTGCTCCTATGTACAAGAATATAACTACTATAATACTGCTCCTATGTACAAGAATATAACTACTATAATACTGCTCCCTACGTACAAGAATATAACTACTATAATACTGCCTCCTATGTACAAGAATATAACTACTATAATACTGCTCCTATGTACAAGAATATAACTGCTATAATACTGCTCCTATGTACAAGAATATAACCGCTATAATACTGCCTCCTATGTACAAGAATATAACTGCTATAATACTGCCTCCTATGCACAAGAATATAACTGCTATAATACTGCCTCCTAAGCACAATAGTAGTAGATATATTCTTGTACATAGGAGCAGTAGGCAGCAGGTGTGTGGCATCAGGCAGGTGGCAGCATCAGAATAGTGGCTGAAGCAGGTGGCCAGAAGAAACAATTCTTTTTTCACAAAGTTTTGGTGTGGCACCCAGAATGATCTAGTCTGATGCATCAGACCCTGGTATGTAGGAAATCCTGGCTGATCCATGCCTCATTAAGTCTCTCAACATTTTGAGTGGAAAGGTGAGTTCTCCTTGGTGTAACTATGCCGCAGTAAACACCCAATCTGATGCCACACTACTGGCCGGTCAGGAAAGCTTATCCATACATCGGGCCATTTGCGTAAGGACTTAAAGGGACTCCCTGTCTCCATCTCCACTGCATACTGCCGAGGTGTGTCGGTAACATTTGCCTGG
Organism: Rhinella marina; assembly: GCA_900303285.1. Taxonomy (NCBI): domain Eukaryota; kingdom Metazoa; phylum Chordata; class Amphibia; order Anura; family Bufonidae; genus Rhinella; species Rhinella marina. The sequence continues at coordinate 27,959 of ONZH01019476.1, read as the reverse complement.
TCTTCCTCATCGCTCTCTAGCTACTATCCTGCCACTTGTGCAGAAAAACACCTATTTCTGTATCCATTGCTTCTGCATGAATGTCCTCCTCCTCTGCCAGTTCAGCCCACACAGGGCTCAGATGATCAGTGAGATGTAGCCACCACATCTCCTGTCCCCTGGTCAGCCAGATTTATCAGCATCGGCTCCAGGACAAGAAGAAATGGAATGACGTCGTTCATCCCATAGTCCTGGCGACTGACAAATAAAGTGGCTTCCACAAAAGGCCTGAGCAAACGGCAGGTTTCATGCATGAGCTGCCACTGGCTAAAATCAAAGTTACACAGGGGAGTGCTCCTGTCCGCCTGCATCATCAAGAAATCGTTTAAGGACTTCCTCTGCTCATATAGTCAGTCCAACATGTGGAGGGGGGAGTTCCAACGGGTGGAAATGTCGCATATCAGGCCATGTTGGGGAATGGTATTGTCAGGGTTGGGGTACACAGAAAAGGGAGATGTGATCCCTGAGCTCTCCCCAACCCCTGTCCCTGCCTAATTGCCTCCGTGTCCTAGGCGACACGGCGACAACCACGAGGACTGCAATTACACTTGACTAAGGTGCAGGGAAAAGGGAAAACAAACGGAGACAAACAAAACACTGAAGAATCGTCAGCAAGCCGCGTCAGAAAACCAGAGATTACGTCAGTACAAAATCAGAAGACGGTAGAGTAGTCAGGAACAAGCCAAGGGTCAAATAAGCAGTAGAATACACACGATACAACGCACAAGCAGGAATAGCAAGGATTTGCAAAAACCGGCAAAGAGCAGAGAGGAAGGTAGGTATAAATGCAGGAAGATATCCCACCCCCAGGTTCTGAATGGACCAGATTCAGAGAAGCCACTCAGCCCAGCACCTGAGTATTAACCCTAAGTAGACAAACCAAACATGAAGATGGGCGTTGGCTCCAAAACAACCCACAGTGTGAACATGGTTAAAGGCAAGGCGTAGGCACTAAACAGAAACACACAAAAACTCAGAATACCAAGCAAAACATAGAAACCTATGTTCTCCGGTGACCAGACCTGACAGGTATTCTGTCTTTGCAGATCAAGGAGGGTGTGTTTTGCAGGCTAAGAGTGGCTGAAGTGCATGCACAGTTTCCTGGCCATTTTCAGGATGTTTTGCAGTTGGGTGGAAGACTTCAGGGACAGCTTTACAACCAGATTAAAGATGTGCACCATGAAGGGATCATGGGATGGCCCTCCTTGATGCAGCCCTGACATGATGTTCTTCCCGTTATCACCTGGCTCCCATGTGGCTACATCATCATTCACTAATGTCTGAACGTTACAGACCACCCTCACCAGTCTCATGGCCACGTCCCTGACTGCTTGCAACACCTGCTCGCAAGCGACTCTCATGGTCGCTACTTGCAGCAAATCTCTCCTCCACATCTTGGTTGGGCAGTAGCTGCTAACTGTCCTCAATAAGTTCATCCTCGCTGAAAAGCGGAGCCAAGCTGACAGCATACAATACTTCTTTGAGCAGAAGGAACAGAAAATAAAAGAGGCAGGCTCAGGACAGATGAGATTATGTTGAAGAGCAAGTCAACCATTCAAGTAGAGCGGGATTGGTCGTCAAAATGTGACTGCTGGATGACACTGGCAGCTCTGGCCTGTCGCTGCGACTGCTGCTATCACCCACCCTTTTCTGTTTCTACTTCTGCCAGCTCCAGAAACATTTTGGTCACTGCCCGATCCCTTAGAAGGGCCTGTCACCTGTCTGTCAGACATACTGTACTGTAACAGAAACTGTAAGGGTAAAAGAGCAGTAGTGTCAGGCCACAATTTCATCCCCAAAGCAAGGAAGAATGGATGTACTTACAGTGCGAAAGTATTCGCCCCCTGGAACTTTTCAACCTTTTGCCCATTTCAGGCTTCAAACAAAAAGATAGAACATTTTACATTTTTGGTGAAGAATCAACAACAAGTGGTCACAATTGTGAAGTGGAAGGAAATTTATTGGATCATTTAAACTTTTTTTGTAATAATAAAACTGAAAAGTGCATTAATACTTTGCTGCGATTCCAGCTGCGGTCTCTTGGGGGATGTCTCCATCAGTTTTCACATCTAGAGATGAAGTTCTTGCCCATTCTTCCTCTTTGAGGTTGGATGGAGACGTTTGTGAACAGCAGTTTTCAGCTCTTTCCACATCTTCTCCATTGGATTCAGGTCTGGACTGTGACTCGGCCGTTCTAAGACCTGGAGACCTTTATTTTTGAACCATTCCATTGTAGATTTTGCTTTATGTTTGGGATCATTGTCTTGTTGGAAGATAAATCTCCGTCCTAGTCTCAGGTCTTTTCATCCAGAATGGTCCTGTATTTGGCTCCATCCATCATCTTCCCTGTCCCTGCTGATGAAAAGCCCAAACCATGATGCTGCCCCCCACCATGTCTGACAGTGGGGATGGTGTGTTCAGGGGGATGAGCTGTGTTGTTTTTACACCAAACATATCGTTTTGCATTGTTTCCAAAAAGTCTGATTTTGGTTTCCTCTGAGCAGAGCCCCTTCTTCCACATGTTCGGTGTCTCCCAGGGGCTTGTGGCAAACTGTAAACCAGACTTTTTATGGATATCTGTGAGAAATGGCTTTCTTCTTGCCACTCTTCCATAAAGGGCAGATTTGTGAAGTGTTGGACTGATTGTTGTCCTGTGGACAGACTCTCCCACCTCAGCTGTAGATCTCTGCAGTTCATCCAGAGTGATCATGGGCCTCTTGGCTCCATCTCTGATCAGTCTTCTCCTTGTTTAGAGGGACGGCCGGGTCTTGGTAGATTTGCAGTGATCTGATACTCCTTCCATTTCAATATGACGCTTGCACAGTGCTCCTTGGGATGTTTAAAGCTTGGGAAATCTTTTGGTCTCCAAATCCGGCTTTAAACTTCTCCACAACAGTATCAGGGACCTGCCTGGTGTGTTCCTTGGTCTTCATGATGCAGAACCCTGAGACTATCACAGAGCAGGTGCATTTATACGGAGACTTGATTACACACAGGTGGATTCTATTTCTCTTCATCAGACATTTAGGACGACATTGGATCATTCAGAGATCAGAGATCAACTTCTGGACTGAAAGGAAATGGGATGAATAATTCTGCACGCCCCACTTTTCAGTTTTATTATTACAAAAAAAGTTTAAATGATCCAATAAATTTTGTTCCACTTCACAATTGTGACCGACTTGTTGTTGATTCTTCACCAAAAATTTAAAATGTTATATCTTTTTGTTTGAAGCCTGAAATGTGGCAAAAGGTTGAAAAGTTCCAGGGGGCTGAATACTTTCACAAGGCACTGTATATAAGAGAACGTGAGCACCCCAACATGTGTAGTATCAGGCCACATTTTCACCCAATGACACAATTAAGGATTAACAGATTTACTTATGTATCAAGTATCAAAGAATGCAAAAAAACTAAAGTCTGTAGTATTAGAATACTTTTTAACCCCAATTGGTGCAGCAAGGTGTAATAGAATAGCTCCTATCAGCCAGGCTTTACAGTCTTCTATTGGTCCCTGCTCTATCCCAGTAGTGTGGATAAAACCTCCCTATTATATCCCTACACTATCTCTAAGCTGTTCTTGCTCTCTCCCTATAGAGTGGATAAAGCCTCCCTACTATATCCCTTCACTATCTCTAAGCTGACCCTGCTCTCTCCCTATTATATCCCTACACTATGCCTAAGCTGCTCTTACACTCTCCCTATGTAGTGGATAAAGCCTCCCTACTATATCCCTACACTATCTCTAAGCTGTTCTTGCTCTCTCCCTATAGAGTGGATAAAGCCTCCCTACTATATGCCTACACTATCTCTAAGCTGACCCTGCTCTCTCCCTATAGTGTGGATAAAGCCTCCCTATTATATCACTACACTATCTCTAAGCTGTTTGTGCTCCCCTCCCTATTATATCCCTACATTATCTCTAAGATGCCCCTGCTCTCTCACTATAGTGTGGATAAAGCCTCCCTGTTATAATCGTACACTATCTCTAAGCTGACCCTGTTCTCTCCCTATAGTGTGGATAAAGCCTCCCTGTTATAATCGTACACTATCTCTAAGCTGTCCCTGCTCTCTCCCTATAGTGAGGATAAAGCCTTTCTATTATATCCCTACACTATCTCTAAGCTGTCCCTGCATTCTCCCTATAGTGTGGATATAGCCTCTCTATTATAACCTTACACTATCTCTAAGCTGCTCGTGTGCTGTGGCCGAGCACTCGGGGGTGCTCGAGTGCTCGGACGAGCACCCGAGCATAGTTAAAGTCAATGGGACTAAACCAGGCACCCCCCACTCAGAAGAGGGGAGGGTGTCTGGTTTACACGGGTCCCCCAAAAAATAAAAAACATGACACAGACACTGAGGGTGGGGGTTATACTTACCTTTCCGAGGAGCTCCCGACCTGTCCCAGCAGGAAGACGGCACGCACAGTGGTTAGTATCACCACAGCGCCACCTGCTGGAGGGAGGAGGGAGCTGCTGGGAAAGGTAAGGTGACGGATCCGTCATGAACTCCATTGAAAGTCAATGGAGGACGGATCCATTTACTATTGTGTTACACCGAACGGGTCCGTCCCCATTGACTTGCATTGGGGGTCATGACGGATCCGTCTTGGTGTGGGGAGGGGACTTGAGCATGGCGCTCGAGTACACTCGGTGTTCGGCCAAACACCATGTGGACCCGAGCGCCGGCATGCTCGGCCAAACACCGAGTTTGGCCAAGCATGCTCGCTCATCACTAGTACCTACACTATCTCTAAGCTGTATCTGCACTTTCCCTGTAGTGTGGATAAAGCCTCCCTATTATAACTGTACACTATCTCAAGGCTGTCCCTGCTCTCTCCATATAGTGTGGATGAAGCTCTCTATTATATCCCTACACTATCTCTAAGCTATCCCTGCTCTCTCCCTTTAGTGTGGATAAAGCCTCCCTATTATATCCCTACACTATCTCCAAGCTGTTCCTGATCTCTCCCTATAGTCTGGATAAAACTTCCCTATTATATCTCTACACTATCTCTAAGCTGCATCTGCACTCTTCCTACAGTGTGGATAAAGCCTCCATATTATGTCCCTACATTATCTCTAAGCTGTCCATGTTCTCTCACTATAATATAGATGAAGCTACCTATTATATCCCTACACTATCTCTAAGCTGTCCCTGCACTCTCCCTACAGTGTGGATAAAGCCTCCCTATTATAACCCTACACTATCTCTAAGCTGTCCCTGCATTCTCCCTATAGTTTGGATAAAGCCCCCCCTATTATATCCCTACACTGTCTCTATGCTGTCCCTGCACTCTCCCTATAGTGTGGATAATGCCTCCCTATTATATCACTACACTATCTCTAAAGCTGTCCCTAGACTCTCCCTATAGTGTGGATAATACCTCCCTATTATATCCCTCCATTATCTCTAAGCTGTCCCTGCATTCTCCCTATAGTGTAGATAAAGCCGCCCTATTATATCCCTATACTATCTTTAAGCTGTCCTTGCTCTCTCCCTATAGTGTGGATAATGTCTCCCTATTATATCCCTACGCTATCACTTAGCTGACCCTGAACTGTTCCACAGTCATTTTTGGTGACTGACATCCTTCTTAATCACTGTCCTGCACCAAGTTCATTGGAAAATGGTGGAGGCTGAGCAGGAGGAGGCTTTTTATAGAGCTGTGATATCACAGGGGCTGGCTATCTGCTGACTGGCTAGCTGCACAGCATTATGGGTGATCCCTCGTTCCTGGGTTTCTTTCACTTTGTGCAGCAGCCATTTTAGAACAAATACAATTAGTTATTACGAAACATAAAGAAATTCAACTTTGGACCAAATCTATTTTTCCTTAAATTCGGATTGAATTCCACTCCGTCAACTTCGATTCGCTCAATTCTAGTGGTCATACTTCTGTGCAGAGTCATTATGCTCGCCACATCCTCCATATATAACTGTGTACCTCTTAGTGTGCGCCACGTGTCTCCACACTTCGTGCCACTGTCAGCTGTACATGACGAGTGCAGGATTTCAGCCTCTGGATATAAACTATGGGGGTCATTTATCAAACTGACATAGTTGTCCATAGCAACCAATCAGATTCCACCTTTAATTTCTGACAGCTCCTGTGGAATATGAAAGGTGGAATCTGATTGGTTGCTCTCGGCAGCTTAGCCAGTTCTACTTTACATTGGTTTGATAAATGACCCCCAAATGTTCCTACTCACTGACAGCAAACAGAGATCTTGAAGTGGTGAGCAACGGAACCATTAAGTATATAAAGCAGTTGCAAAATATTTCACTATACAATGATTTTGTTTTACTTAGACAGACTACAAAGAAAGGGTTAACATGGGGTGATGGCTCCAAACGGTCTGGCAAATCCTGGCAGCTGCGGAGACGTTGGGGGTTCTTGCTCTCTGACCCAGGTTCATGGCGGCTTTTATCTCGCTGGTGCTCTGGCGGATTCTCATGTTGACATGAGCGGGGATTAGGAGGCTGAGATGTGGTGATGTCTTGATGCTGGGGGGCGGTGCGGACCACTAGGACTGGGGCTTAACCTCACTCGCTGTGCCTGCCCGGAGATGTGAGGTGCAGCTGCTGTGCAGGATCTGCATCTGGGAATGCGGCCAGACCATAGTTCACCATGAAACACACGATGGATAGTTACACAGGATGTTACCCTTATGAAATTACTGTACAGCATCTGTGAAAAGTATGTGAACCCTTTTTATTTAAAAAACTAAAATGCCACGTAAAAATTTGCAAATTCCAAGTATCACATCGCCATCACCAATGGGTCAAAAAGGCCCTTGGTGGAGGACGTACACAGTGGACAGAATCATTGTGGGACATCGGGGTCAAGTGTTCGTCCCCCACCCCCTTAGTCCATCCTTTACAGGGAAGGTTCAAACCATGTGATGGACAAGAAGCAAGATCCCCATCTTCCCAGACTCTGGATGCTGCTGGGGCTCTTGGGTATGGTCACTCCAGCCTCTCCTTCCTCCAATGAAATGTTGCATTGGCTAGAATCACCGTCATCGAGGAAGCCCTCTAGTCTATGTAGACCATGGTTACCACAGCTTTTGGCTTCTTTGTTTCTTTTGTGGCCGTTGATACCTGATGTCCCCTGGTTTTGATAGGTCAGTATTTGGACAGGTGCTCCGGTCTTATGCCGGTGGAGTTAGGGCTAGGACAAGGGCTGTTATATGGGCCTGGCCAATGATCCTCCCATGGCCATGTCCTTGACCTTCAGTAAACATAAAGATGCCTCTATACTCTTGGGGCCTATGGGCTGTGGACGTTACTTGTCCTCTCCTGTTACCCCAGTAATAAGCACTGGACCCTCGTGTGATTTCAGGGTCTTCTGTCATACAGTAGGGTCTTATGTCCTCCCACTTTTCTTCCTCAGGATCATTACGGTTTTGCCCTTCTCTGCTGGGCGGGCTGCCGGCTGTGATACACGTCTGAAGAACTCCTCCGTGTAACGAACCACGTGTCTTTCAGTCTTGGCCATCATCTCCAGAATCTTTTTTTTATAAGCCTTCAGTTGGACGTCCTTGACTCGACCTTGTTCTCTTCTTACAAAAGACGCATCAAAGAGGTCGTGACCGAGGTGTAGACATGTTTTAGTGTGCGAGGAACATGAAGTCTCTCATTCTGGGAGGATTACCTTAAATTATAATGTTTTATTGCGGTAGAAGAGCAGGGGGAGCATCCTGAGGAAGAAGAAACAGTCATGATGTCAGAATGAAGGTGGGGCGAGGCAACGACAGCCAATAATTAGTCCAGCGGTGCTCGGACCCCATGACCTGTGACGTTATATCTCTGCTGCATGTAACCGGCTAGGAATCACTGAAGTAACACACAAATATTAACCCATTACTCGGGATGACAACCAATAAGTGAGGTCGAAAGAGCTGGTCTCAATCAGTGGATCTGACAAGGATCTCTGCACACACTTTCTTGAAATATCAAGGAGTCAAGAGGCAGGACTCATGTCATCTCTTCTACTGACTGGCTCTTCAGTGGCCATTTCAGGTACAACATTGTGCCCACTAGACAATATGCGTGAACTATCATCTCCCGTAAACTGTACACAGCATGGAGGCCATGTGACCAAAAGGTCCTACAATGCAAAAACAGGTCCTTACACAGCTTAACTACTAGATGTCAGTATAACTATGGAAGTCTACATAATAATTGACTTGATACACTTTGCCCTATTAATGCTATCTCATACCTCCCAACCTTGGAAATGGACAAAGAGGGACAAATTGTGCGGCGCGCAAATTTTTACGCCACTAGGCCACGCCTCTAACTCCACCCAAAACATAACTATACACCAAGTCCCCCTACTGCCGAACATAGTAATTATTCCCCAGTTATGTGCCCCGGTAATATGCCCTGTTATGCCCCAGTAATATGCCCTGTTATGCCCCCAGTAATATGCCCTGTTATGCCCCCCAGTAATGTGCCCACATTGTGCTCCCCAGTTAATGTTGTGCCCCCAGTAATGTGCCCACATTGTTCTCCCCTGTAATGTTGTGCTCCCACTAATGTGCCTACATTGTGCTCCCCATTAATGTTGTGCCCCCAGTAACTTGTCCACATTGTGCTCCCCATTAATGTTGTGCCCCCAGTAACTTGTCCACATTGTGCTCCCCAGTAATGTTGTGCCCCCAGTAACTTGTCCACATTGTGCTCCCCAGTAATATATTGTCCCTCAGTAATATGCCCACCTTGTGCCATTTACAGAAAGGTGAAAAAAATAAACACCATATACTTACCTTCTTCCTAGCAGCATCACCAGCAGGACATCTTCTTCTTTAGTCTGGAGGGGGCGGAGCCAAGGCTGACTGACGGCCAGCCCCGCCCCCTGCCCAGACGAAGGTGTGGAGAGCAGTCTGGAGGTACCTGCGGGGAGGATGGGAGGGAGAATGGATGAACCAGCGAGCCCATGCCGGCTCTCTGCTTCATCACCATTCAGGCAACTGTCTCTGCGTCCTATGGATGTAGGGACAGCTGCCAGAAACCGGGACATACCTCCCCCGGGACAGCCAATGTAATCCAGGACAGTCCCGCTGGATCCGGGACGGTTGGGAGGTATGCTATCTTCTGTTGCACCATTATTGGTAGCCGGTGGGGGGGTCTCAGATGATGTAATGCTGTAACATCACAATTGCATAGATCCAGAGCAGGAAGGGCCTTTACTAGTTAAAATGGCATCAGGACTGAACACTATAATATAATGAAGGCATCTGGATCATATTTATAGACCGTCCCGCTTTTCCAGCTGCATCATCTGTTCTGATCTCTCCGATCATCAATCCAGGAAAGATTTCATGTAAAGAGCCACGAACCTCAGGGTGTAAATGCATCTCCATGAAGGGAGAAATAACTCTCCATAAAATTTATTACCGTCTCCTCTATCAGACATTGGTTTCATTATGTAATATGGGCACGACCATGGGAACTGACAACAAACTTCGGTCGGATCCAAGAACGGAGATCTGGCAGAAAGAGACTTTATTATCAATTCCTTTCCACTGATACAGAACGCGCTCATAAATATTGCGCAGCGTCGCGGTCAATCATCCCCGGTAATCTCCAAGAGATGGATACACAAGAGAGTGCAGTACCGCCATATAGTGGGCTCCAACCCAGAACTAGAGATGAGCAGATCAGCCTTACTGGTTCTTCAGCCAAGCCACAGATCTACCAACCCAAAGAACTCAATGGATGGGTGTCAACTAAAGAGGGCCTCTATGACTCCTGGCTCTAAGCATTTTGGGTCAATAGCCAATTCCGTTGACTAAGATGGTCAACCCCCTGAGGGCCGCTCTTGTCTTCTCCATGAAGATGAGAGAGTGAAGAATGACAACATAATAACTATTATTTTACTCACTTATATAGCGCTAACATATTCCTCAGCACTTTACAAACAGTAGCATCAGGCTGTCCCCAATGGGGCCCACAGTCTAAGGTCCCTATCAGGATGCATACCTCCCAACCGTCCCGGATCCAGCGGTACTGTCCCGGATCACAGTAGCTGTCCCGCTGTCCCGGTACGGAGGAGGTATGTCCCGATTTCTGGCAGCTGTCCATAAGACGCAGAGACAGTTGCCTGAATGGTGATGAAGCAAAGAGCCGGCATCGGCTCGCTGCTTCATCCATTCTCCCTCCCATCCTCACCGCAGGCTTTCTGTACCTCCAGGCAGCTCTCCACACCTTCGGTCTGGGAGGAGTGGGGCCGTCCGTCAGTCAACCTTGGCTCCGCCCCCTCCAGACTAAAGACGAAGATCTCCTGCTGGTGATGCTGCTAGGAAGAAGGTAAGTATTATGGTGGGGTTTTTTTCACCTTTCTGTGAATGGCATAAAGTGGGCATATTACTGGGGGCACAATGTGGACATGTTACTGGGGCACAACATAAACTGCAGAGCACAATGTGGGCATATTACTGGGGGACAATATATTACTGGGGGCACAATGTGGACATGTTACTGGGGGCACAACATTACAGGGGGGCACAATGTGGGCATATTACTGGGGGACAATATATTACTGGTTGCACAATGTGGACAAGTTACTGGGGGCACAACATTACTGGGGAGCACAAATGTGGGCATATTACTGGGAGCAGAACATAAACTGGGGAGCACAATGTGGGCGTATTACTGGGGGCACAATGTGGGCATATTACTAGGGGCAGAACATAAACTGGGGAGCACAATGTAAGCATATTACTAGGGGCACATAACGGGGCATATTACTGGGGGTACATGTGGGTCAGTAAGGGGACTGGGTGGGATTAAGTGTATAGTTATGTTTTGGGTGGAGTTAGAGGCATGGCCTAGTGGACAACTTGTCCCTCTTTGTCCATTTCCAAAGTTGGGAGGTATGAGGATGTCTTTGGAGTAGGAGGAAACCAGAGAACCTGGAGGAAACCCATGCAAGCACAAGGAGAACATACAAACTCCATGCAGATGCTGTCCTTGGTCTGATTCGAACCCAGGGTAAGGTACCAGTGATAACCATTGAGCCACCATGCTGCCGATGGGGCGGGACATGAGGTGTGAGGTCACATTTAGCATCTGAAAGTGGATATATGGACAATGTTCCCGGAGATCACGGCCACATTTATCACGATTTTGTTGCACATCAGGCGGTCGACAAGTTTATTACTGGTACTAATGACCAGCTGGTGACCGGTCGGGCGTCTCGCTCTGTACTCCCTGTTCCTTGACTTTTCTATCTCACAATATTTGGGGAAGATTAAGACCAAGGAAACTGGATAAGAGGAAGAGACATGGGGCCAGCGGGATGATGGATCTCGGCTCGGTTACAGCTTGTTTTCATTCCTTCTCGGAGGATGGATCCCAAATGAAGGGAAGAGATTGTGAAGTGTGATAGATATCGTTCACAGAGAGAGCGCTCAATGGAAACATTCCTAATATCAAAGGGACAGAGAGGCGACTGGTAGATGTGAGGGGAGAGATAGCGCCTGTCACACAGAGGGCAGATCTCATTACTTCTTGTTATTGGCAATTCTGTCATTGACTCTGGTGTTTCCTCCTCCCTTTCTGACTCCTCATCTAAGAGCGGTCACCAAACTAATATTTCTCATACACCTCAATACACATGCAACGTGTCCCCTCCAGACTCCTTTCTGACCTTTAAAACTACTCTGTCTCCTCTTCTGTCCATCTCCAAACTCCTCTTTTACCTACAAACTCCGGTATCCCTTCCAAACTCCTATGGTCCTCTCTAGACCCCTCTGTCTGCTTTCAGACTTCTCTGTCCTCTTCCAGACCTCTCTGTCCCCTCCAGACTCCTCTTTCTCTTCCAGACTCCTATGGTCCTCTCCAGACATCTTTGTCTTCTTTCAGACTCCTCTGTCCTTCTCCAGACTTATTGTCCTCCTCTGGACTCATCTTTCCCCCTCCAGATTCCTCTGTCCCTTTCCAAACTCCTCTGTCTTCTCCAGATTCCTCTGTTCCGTTCCAGACTCCTCTGTCCTCCTCCAAACCTCTCTGTTCCCTCCAGACTCCTCAGCATTCTCTGTCTCTTCCAGACTCCTTTGTTCTCTTCAGAGTCCTCTGTCTCCTCAAGAGTCCTTTTATCCTCTTCAGAGTCCTCTGTCCCTCTCCAGATTCCTCTGTCTCCTCAAGAGTCCTTTATCCTCTTCAGAGTCCTCTGTCCTCCTCCAGACCCCTGTGTTCGTCTCCAGATTCCTCTGTTCCCTTCCAGACTCCTCTGTTCTCCCCCAGACCTCTCGGTCTTCTCCAGACTCCTCTGTCCCTTCCAGACTCTTACGGTCCTCTCAAGACATCTTTGTCTTCTTTCAGACCTCTCTGTCCCCTCCAGACTCCCCTGTCTTTCTCCAAACCTCTCTGTGCCCTCAGCATCCTCTGTCTCCTCCAGACTCCTTTGTTCTCTTCAGAGTCCTCTGTCTTCTTTCTAGACCCCTGTGTCCGTCTCCAGATTCCTCTGTTCCCTTCCAGACTCCTCTGTCTCCTCCAGACTCCTCTGTCCTCCTCCAAACCTCTCTCCAGACTCCTCAGACACCCCTGTGTCCTCTCCAGATTCCTCTGTCTCCTCAAGAGTCCTTTATCCTCTTCAGAGTCCTCTGTCCTCCTCCAGAACCCCTGTGTTCGTCTCCAGATTCCTCTGTTCCCTTCCAGACTCCTCTGTTCCTCCCCAGACCTCTCGGTCTTCTCCAGACTCCTCTGTCCCTTCCAGACTCTTACGGTCCTCTCAAGACATCTTTGTCTTCTTTCAGACCTCTCTGTCCCCTCCAGACTCCCCTGTCTTTCTCCAAACCTCTCTGTGCCCTCAGCATCCTCTGTCTCCTCCAGACTCCTTTGTTCTCTTCAGAGTCCTCTGTCTTCTTCCAGACCCCTGTGTCCGTCTCCAGATTCCTCTGTTCCCTTCCAGACTCCTCTGTCTCCTCCAGACTCCTCTGTCCTCCTCCAAACCTCTCTCCAGACTCCTCCAGACACCCCTGTGTCCCTCTCCAGATTCCTCTGTCTCCTCAAGAGTCCTTTATCCTCTTCAGAGTCCTCTGTCCTCCTCCAGACCCGTGTCCCTCTCCAGATTCCTCTGTCTCCTCAAGAGTCCTTTATCCTCTTCAGAGTTCTCTGTCCTCCTCCAGATCCCTGTGTCCCTCTCCAGATTCCTCTGTCTCCTCAGAGTCCTTTATCCTCTTCAGAGTCCTCTGTCCTCCTCCAGACCCCTGTGTTCGTCTCCAGATTCCTCTGTTCCCTTCCAGACTCCTCTGTTCTCCCCAGACCTCTCGGTCTTCCCAGACTCCTCTGTCCCTTCCAGACTCTTGTGCCCTCAGCATCCTCTGTCTCCTCCAGACTCCTTTGTTCTCTTCAGAGTCCTCTGTTCTCCCCCAGACCTCTCGGTCTTCTCCAGACTCCTCTGTCCCTTCCAGACTCTTGTGCCCTCAGCATCCTCTGTCTCCTCCAGACTCCTTTGTTCTCTTCAGAGTCCTCTGTTCTTCTTCCAGAACCCCTGTGTCCGTCTCCAGATTCCTCTGTTCCCTTCCAGACTCCTTTGTCTCCTCCAGACTCCTCTGTCCTCCTCCAAACCTCTCTGGTCCCTCCAGACTCCTCCAGACACCCCTGTGTCCCTCTCCAGATTCCTCTGTCTCCTCAAGAGTCCTTTATCCTCTTCAGAGTCCTCTGTCCTCCTCCAGACCCCTGTGTTCGTCTCCAGATTTCCTCTGTTCCCTTCCAGACTCCTCTGTTCTCCCCCAGACCTCTCGGTCTTCTCCAGACTCCTCTGTCCCTTCCAGACTCTTGTGCCCTCAGCATCCTCTGTCTCCTCCAGACTCCTTTGTTCTCTTCAGAGTCCTCTGTCTTCTTCCAGACCCCTGTGTCCGTCTCCAGATTCCTCTGTTCCCTTCCAGACTCCTTTGTCTCCTCCAGACTCCTCTGTCCTCCTCCAAACCTCTCTGGTCCCTCCAGACTCCTCCAGACACCCCTGTTGTCCCTCTCCAGATTTCCTCTGTCTCCTCTCAAGAGTCCTTTATCCTCTTCAGATCCTCTGTCCTCCTCCAGACCCCTGTGTCCCTCTCCAGATTCCTCTGTCTCCTCAAGAGTCCTTTATCCTCTTCAGAGTCCTCTGTCCTCCTCCAGACCCCTGTGTCCCTCTCCAGATTCCCTGTCTCCTCAAGAACCTTTTATCCTCTTCAGAGTCCCCTCTGTCCTCCTCCAGATCCCTGTGTCCTCTCCAGATTCCTCTGTCTCCTCAAGAGTCCTTTATCCTCTTCAGAGTCCTCTGTTCCCTTCCAGACTCCTCTGTCTCCTCCAGACTCCTCTGTCCTCCTCCAAACCTCTCTGTTCCCTCCAGACTCCTCAGCATTCTCTGTCTCCTCCAGACTCCTTTGTTCTCTTCAGAGTCCTGTGTCCTCATCCAGACCCCTGTATCCCTCTCCAGATTCCTCTGTCCCCTCAAGACTCTTTTGTCCTCTTCAGAGTCCTCTGTCCTCCTCCAGACCCCTGTGTCCGTCTCCAGATTCCTCTGTTCTCCCCAGACTCCCATGTCCTTTTTAGACCCCTTTGTCCTCTTCAGACTTATCAGATTTTACATTGTGGCCCCGGAGCTGCACTTTAAAGGGGTTGTAAAGCCTGAACTCGCCTGATGGGGGTCATTAGTGATACAAGTAAGATGGTGCTCTCAATGATGGGGGCAGATAACGTCTCCAGAAGACTGGAGCGGGCAGCAGTTCTGCAGGAAAAGACTCGCAGTATCACCCAGAACACAACACTCACCCTATAAGTAAGATGTGAGATCAGATCACACGGATCTGAAGAGATGTAGAAGGCGTCGAGGACACGTCTGCCGGACGTCCATTATCTCATCCATTATACACAAGACAAATGGGATCAGAGGACACCCCCCCCCCCTACCCATTATATCCATTTATCTCCAGGATAATCCCTTCCACTTCAAGGAGGTGTCTGAGGAGCTTGTCAGATACAAGAAGATCTGCAGGAAATCTACAGCCACTGAGAGCACAGACTTGTCAGAATGTAGATAGATAGATAGATAGATAGATAGATAGATAGATAGATAGATAGGAGATAGATAATAGATAGATAGATAATATATAAATCCCAACGAAAGAGGCAGCACACCAGGCTTGTGTAAACGGTAGTGGATCTTTATTCCATGCAACGTTTCAGCCCTGCTCCATGGGGCCTTTGTCAGGATTTATGGATTGAAGACTCTGTGCCTGGAGTTATTGAGGATTTGTTTGCACCCGCCATTACTACTGCTGTGCTGCTGTGTTTTTTCTGTTTAGATAATAGATAGAGAGATAGATGATAGGAGATAGATAGATAGGATAATAGATAGAGAGATAGATAGATGATAGGAGATAGATAGATAGGATAATAGGAGATAGATAGATAGGATAATAGATAGAGAGATAGATGATAGGAGATAGATAGATAGGATAATAGGAGATAGATAGATAGGATAATAGATAGAGAGATAGATGATAGGAGATAGATAGATAGGATAATAGATAGAGAGATAGATGATAGGAGATAGATAGATAGGATAATAGATAGAGAGATAGATAGATAGATAATAGGAGATAGATAGATATGAGATAGATAGATAGATAGATAGATAGATAGATAGATAGATAGATAATAGGAGATAGATAATAGGAGATAGATAGATAGATAGATAGATAGATAGATAGATAGATAGATAGATAGATAATAGGAGATAGATAGATAGATAGATAGATAGATAGATAGATGATAGATAGATGATAGATAGATGATAGATAGATAGATAGATAAGAGATAGATAAGAGATAGATAAGAGATAGATAGATAGATAGATATTAGATTAGGGTGACCAGACTTCCTCTTTTCCCCGGACATGTCCTACTTTTGGACATTAAAAAAATGTCCGGGGGGAATTGGAAAATCGTCCGGGATTTTGTTGGTCTGCCTCAAACTGTTTGAGTCAAACATAATTTATGTTTGACTCAAACAGTTTGAGGCAGTCCAACATAGTCATTTTAACTTTTAAAATGGCCTTTAGGATTAAAAATAATAAAAACAAACTCACCTTTTCCACTTGTTCGCGGCGCAGCCGGTCCGGTGTCTTCTTTCTTCTTTCCCCTTGCAGGACCTGCAAAAGGACCTTTGGTGACGTCACCGCGGTCACCACGTGACAGGGGGTTTCGCCCGCCCCCCCCCCCCCCCCCCCCAAAAAAAAAAAAGAGGTGTCCTCCTTTTCAGAAACCCAGATCTGGTCACCCTCTATTAGATAGATAGATAGATAGATAGATAGATAGATAGATAGATAGATAGATAGATAGATAGATATGAGATAGATAGAGAGATAGATGATTGATAGAAAGATAGATAGATATGAGATAGATAGATGATAGATAGATATGAGATAGATAGATAGATAGATATGAGATAGATAGATAGATAGATAGATAGACAGACAGATAGATAGATGAAAATTTGCGTACCGAAATTTTTCTTTCCTTTAGTCCAAAGGCAGCACAACACAATGGGTTAATGTTTCCCTCCTCCCGTCTAGGACAGAAGAAAATGATTAGTAAATCAGACTAATTAACCCCTATAAAGGAGCGCACACCCACAGGATAGATGTGTTTTTTATCAAGCAATAACTTTTACAGGGAGGGATACTTGTGCTGCCTTTGGACTAAAGGAAAGAAAAACTTCGGTAAGCAAATTTTCATCTTTCCTCATCGTCCTTCTGGCAGCACAACACAATGGGAATTGACAAGCAGTAATAAGCCGGGGGGGTCCAATAATGCCGCCTAATAATCACTTGTTTGCCAAAGGCTGAATTGCAAGTACCCGATACCTCAACTTAATTATTTTGTAGAGATGATGGAGACGACCATGTAGAGGCTCTTCATATTAGATATTTTTTTCTCTCTCTCTCTGCCCAAGCGACTAAGTGGACAGAGTTGAGTGTGTTGTAACTCCATCCGGTAACTGGAGTAACTTGAAATCTAGAAGCAGTATTCTTAATCCAAGCAGAGTAGGCTTGTTGGGTTTTTATGCTTCTCTATAAGCTGTTGGTCACCCGACCGGAAGGACCCTGGATCTCCAATGATCAGTAGATGAAGCTTGTCTTGATCAGCTGAATGAGGAATCTGAAAGATGAATTCCCTAACGTACATTCATGTTAGATGAGAGATCTAGAAGGATCTAGAACAACAACCTTAAAGGAGAGTCTTCTTGATGAACCTTGACATATGGATCTTGTATTTCCACCATCTTCTTGGCTGATGAAATTGCCAACAGAGATAAACCTCCCAAATACGAACCTTAGAGGAGCTTCTGTAAGAGGTTTAAAGAACAACCTGATTCCAGGCTGGAATTGGAGGCTTAACAATTAATTTAAATTGAAGAAAAAGCATAAGTGGCAAAATGCAACCTAAAGTGGAAAAAGAAAGCAAAGTTTCCCACCACCACCTCAGTCCTAAACCAAAAATTCTAGGCTGTGAACTGAGCATGTTTGGTGTGGAAGCTGTAGGCCTGCTTGGCTGGACTGTATGTTGAATAATTTCCTCTGACAAATTGTACCAGTGAGGGATCAAGCCCTCCAGGCTAGATGAGCACTATGGCTATGGCCACACATCCCACTTCCCTGAACACTCAGGATATGAGGGGAATAGAGGAAAATTTGATTGAACAATTCCTGTCATCTATTCTTCCGATGGATCCACCTGATTCAGGAGCAGAAAAATTGAGCTTAGTATTGGAGACTGAGTCCATTGCCTCTAAATGGGAAACCCCATCTACATATGATGTGATAAAGATACAGTTGCTGAGACTTTAACTGAGACCTACTGAACCGCTTCTCCTGAACCCTCAGAATACCTTGAACGGGGAAGAGTACTTCCCGACCAATGCTATTGGAACAGCCAGAAACAACAACCTGTTCAGGATACTCCGGACAAAGCCACCCCAAGGATTTCTCAAGATTCCGGCTTGACTACCACAAGATGACCCAGGCTTGATAAACCTTGGTTCTTCCTGAAACAAAGCTGGTTAGCAATGTAGAAAAAATGGCCAGAGCTTCTATCGAAGAGGTCAGGGAAGTATACATTTGTGGACAGAGAGGCTTCTGGGCTGCTCTGATAGCAATCTTGACCAGCAAAGGAGTGGCGGATGTACAGGAGATGCTGGGGGAGCTTATTAAAATATTGCTGTGGGCGATAGGCTGCCTGGCCTGTTCCCGTTATTCCCCGTTACTCCACTGGTCCTTGGTGATGGGACCTTAAGCATCACATACACCTCTATTTCTGAATCTGCTCCAGTGAGAGCCAAGCAACCAGTTCATAGAGTCTACCTGGAATCTAAGGGTCAGTTAACTGAAGATAAGAAAAATCTGGTGAGAGCCGGCACTGAGAGCCTGAGATGGGTAGCAGTAATGTGATATAAGTGAATATGGAATCTAGGCCATAAAAACGACCTGCTGGTGCATATTGATAGAAACAGCAAATCAATCATAAACTTCTTCCGAGAAGGTAAATGATTAGACATGTCAGGTCTAACCTCCATCATACCATTGGTCTTGATGGTGCAAACCCTCTTGAAAACACCCAGAATTCCCTGGGATAGAGGTCAAGATCTTACTATTAAGACATGAAAGAACCATCATATAAGGCTCATGAAAGGTCAAATTATTGCCTTGGGGGGCAATTTCCACAAAGATAGTAACCTGGATACAAGATTCTATCCAGGAGACTGACGAAATACTAAAATTATGATGTCTCTGCTCCATTCTAGTGCTTGGAGAGCCTTGTTAGAAATACTCTTCTATCCATCCCTCAGAGCCCCACTAGGAGGTCTTGGAATGAAAAAAAAAAGACAATATGAAAAGTAGCCTTTTTTTTTTTTTTTTTTTTTTTTAACGGAAAGTCACGTAATTGTAGATTAAAGTGGAACACATTAATAAATGGAACCAAGACACCGAAGGACCCAGGTGATGACACCTCTGTACCTAATTACGGAAGAATGTAGTCCCACCATTCCATACTGCAAACAAACATATAGGGCAGGACTTAAACACTAGACTCCACTGACCCTAGAATGTGGATTGAAAGGCGGCAGCGTTTACACTAGTCAATGCATGCATGGTAGGTCGCAGAGTGGCCGGAGGCAGCAACATGCTAAGCCACAGAGTGCCGGAGGCAGCAACACGCACTAAAGCCACAGGTGGCCGGAGGCAGCAACACGCACTAAGCCACAGAGTGGCCGGAGGCAGCAACACGCGCTAAGCCGCAGAGTGGCCGGAGGCAGCAACACGCGCTAAGCCGCAGAGAGGCCGGGAGGCAGCAACCCGCGCTAAGCCGCAGAGTGGCCCGAGGCAGCAACATGCTAAGCCACAGAGGTGGCCGGAGGCAGCAAAACGCGCTAAGCCGCAGAGTGGCCGGAGGCAGCAACACGCGCTAAGCCGCAGAGTGGCCCGAGGCAGCAACACGCGCTAAGCCGCAGAGTGGCCGGAAGGCAGCAACACGCGCTAAGCCGCAGAGTGGGCCGGAGGCAGCAACACGCGCTAAGCCGCAGAGAGGCCGGAGGCAGCAACCCGCGCTAAGCCGCAGAGTGGCCCGAGGCAGCAAACATGCTAAGCCGCAGAGTGGGCCGGTAGGGCAGGCAACACGCGCTAAGCCGCAGAGTGGCCGGAGGCAGCAACACGCGCTAAGCCGCAGAGTGGGCCGGAGGCAGCAACACGCGCTAAGCCGCAGAGTGGCCGGAGGCAGCAACACGCGCTAAGCCGCAGAGTGGCCGGAGGCATCAACACGCGCTAAGCCGCAGAGTGGCCGGAGGCAGCAACACGCGCTAAGCCGCAGAGTGGCCGGAGGCAGCAACACGCGCTAAGCCGCAGAGTGGCCGGAGGCAGCAACATGCACTAAGCCACAGAGTGGCCGGAGGCAGCAACACGCACTAAGCCACAGAGTGGCCGGAGGCAGCAACATGCACTAAGCCACAGAGTGGCGGAGGCAGCAACACACGCGCTAAGCCGCAGAGTGGCCGGAGGCAGCAACACGCGCTAAGCCGCAGAGTGGCCGGAGGCAGCAACACGCGCTAAGCCGCAGAGTGGCCGGAGGCAGCAACACGCGCTAAGCCGCAGAGTGGCCGGAGGCAGCAACACGCGCTAAGCCGCAGAGTGGACGGAGGCAGCAACACGCGCTAAGCCGCAGAGTGGACCGAGGCAGCAACAGGCGCTAAGCCGCAGAGTGGCCGGAGGCAGCAACACGCGCTAAGCCGCAGAGTGGCCGGAGGCAGCAACAGGCGCTAAGCCGCAGAGCACGTTAGGCCCGGACTGGCCAGCGGCCCACTCCTGCCAACATACCAAAAGAAAGATGAAAAGGAGCTGTAAAAAGCGAGGAATTGGTGCAGACACCTTCAAGATTGATGGATTACTCTGCAGAGTTCTGTATTTGTAATATCTCATTCCGCTCACACATACAGTCAGAAAAGAGCCGCTCCAGGACACAAGATCCTTAAGCTGCTGTGATCACGCCATTCTAGTGCTTGGAGCCTGAAATATAAAAATATGCTGCAGTAACACACAGATCACAGATGTAGCAGAGCTAAAAATGACACCGCTAACAGGGACTCACCCTGAATACATTAGTATATTGCAGGAACTTCCGCTGCATATGAGAACTTACCAGGACACTCCAGGATAGATCTCAGCTCAATCATCCCATGGAACACCCGATGGGGAAATTAAATCTGGAAACCACTTCCAGAATGGTATAAATGCAGTTAATTCCCGGAGACACCTCCAGCTCTATAACCTGCATATAACTCTGGATACACACTTCCAGATCAGACATGTCAGCCGTTGGTCCAGGAGACACCACACCTGACATTCTTATGGCACTTCATGGTATAGTCTGGAGACACTTCCAGTTATATAATATCAGGCCTGACAACCATACTGGACTTCACAGCAGCAGGAGCCTCTGTATGTGTGAGCTTCATCTATCCTGTGGGTGTGCACTCCTTTATAGGGGGTTAATTAGTCTGATTTACTAATCATTTTCTTCTGTCCTAGACGGGAGGAGGGAAACATTAACCCATTGTGTTGTGCTGCCTTTGGACGATGAGGACAGATAGAAGATAGATAGATAGATAGATAGATAGATAGATAGATAGATAGATAGATAGTAGATAGATAGATAGATAGATAGATAATAGATAGATAGATAGATAAGATAGATAGATAGATAGATAGATAGATAGATAGATAGATAGATAATAGATAGATAGATAGATAGATAGATAATGGATAGATAGATAGATAGATAGATAGATAGATAGATAGATAGAGATAGATAGATAGATAATAGATATGAGATAGATAGATAGATAGATAGATAATAGATAGATATTAGATAGATAGGATAGATAGATAGATAGATAGATAGATAGATAGATAATGGATAATAGATATGAGAGAGATAGATAGATAGATAGATAGATAGATATGAGATAGATATGAGATAGATAGATAGATAGATAGATAGATAATAGATATGAGATAGATAGATAATAGATAGATAGATAGATATTAGACAGATAGATAGATATGAGATAGATATGAGATAGATAGATAGATAGATAGACAGATAGATAGATAGATAATAGATATGAGATAGATATGAGATAGATAGATAGATAGATAGATAGATAGATAGATAGATAGATAGATAATAGATAGATATTTCACCTATGTAAGGTGTTGCTGTACGGCAGTTATCCTATAAGGGCTCATGCACACGACTGTATGTATTTTACTGTCCGCAATCCAAAGATCCGCAAAAAATCTGGATAATGTCCGTGTGACATCCGTATTGCATCTTTTGCGGATCCATTGTAACAATGTCTGTCCTTGTCTGCTTCTATTTATTTGGAGAACGGACTTGCGGACATATGGAAACAGAACGCACACAAACCTTTTTTTTCAAGAACAGACAAACGGAACGGACATGGACAAAAAATACGTTCATGTGTATGATCCCTAAGTGGATGTTGGACCCTTTAAACAGGCCTTGAGACATGACTGAGATATGAAATAATCCATCTCCTCGGGGTGATCCTAACTGGGGGAGAGGCCCAGGTCAGGAGATGGGTGAGATCTGCAGAGCCGGGGGGGCAGTGATGTTGGTGCCATACGATGGACGCCCCATATCCTATATAAACCCGCACACGTGTGTCTCCGGGGTCCCCGCCCCGCGTGCCCTGGCCTCACGTTGCTATAGGTTTAGCGGGGCCGCGCTCTAGAATGTTCTCCTGCTATTCAGACATTCAGGGTCTTAATTCAAAGCATCCGTCAGGGCATATTTGCCCGCATTAAGTCGGCGCTGGCCCCAATAAAAGCCGCACAAAGGGGAACGTCAGGAAAATGCATGGAATTGTCTGTGCAAATATTTGTCTAGAATGGGAATGACCCCGGAGAAAGACGCCCGGGGGGCGGGGGCAGGGACATGGGGGGGGATGATAATCCGGCTGTGAAAACCGGCTTTGTGTGATGTTTGATTCACAGCCGCCCGCTCCGGACTCTTATAAACCCCAGATTTATAGGGATGATATTATTAGACTCACTGCCCCAACCCACAGGAGGGTGTAACGGGCGATCACCCCGGGGGCCTCCATTACCCCCAGAGGGTAGCAGGCTGCGGTACAGTGCGGCCAATTCTAAATATAATGATATTATATGAGCGCAGGGCGTCACTGCAATGTTAGCTCTGTACAGCGGAATTACAGCATATGGCGCTCTATGGCCGTATTATATGGACTATGGCAGTATTATATGGACTATGGCAGTATTATATGGAAATATGGCAGTATTATTATGGGATATATGGACATGCAGTATTATATGGATATGGCAGTATTATATGGAATATGGCAGTATTATATGGCAGTATTATATGGGACTATGGCAGTATATATATGGCAGTATTATATGGGCTCTTCTGTGGCAGTTTATATGGACATGGCAGTATTATATGGAATATGCAGTATGCAGTATTATATGGCAGTATTATATGGAATATGGCAGTATTATATGGGATATATGGCATATATATATGGCAGTATTATATGGAATATGGCAGTATTATATGGCAATATTATATGGGTGCTCTATGGCCGTATTATATGGACTATGGCAGTATATAGTATTATATGGCTATGGCAGTATTTATATGGCTATGGCAGTATTATATGGACTATGGCAGTATTATATGGACCTATGCAAGTATTATAGCAGTATTATATGGGTCTCTATGGCAGTATATATGGACTTATGGCAGTATTATATAGCAGTATAATGGGCTCTATGGCAGTATTATATAAACTATGGCAGTATATATAGCAGTATTATATGGGCTTTATGGTAGTATTATTATATGGATTATATAGCAGTATTATATGGCTATGCCGTATTATATGGGACTATGGCATGGCTATGGGTATTATATGGGCTTCTATGCAGTATTATATAGACTATGGCAGTATTAAATGGGTTTCTATGGCAGTATTATATGCATATTATATGGGGCTCTCTATGGAAGTTATTATATGGCAGTATTTATGGGCTCTCTATGGCAGTATATTATGGCAGATTGTCTATGGCAGTAGGAAATGGCTCTCTGTGACAGTAGTACATGGCTGTCTATGCAGTATTATATAGCTGTATTATATGGGCGCTCTATGGGGTATATATGGCAGTGATTATAGCGAATATGGCAGTATATGGACTATGGCAGTATTATATGGGTATGGCGTATTATATGGATAGCAGTATTACTATGGGTCTCTGTGGCTATGGACTAAGATTATATGAATATGCAGTATATATATTGGCAGTATTATATGGATATGGCAGTATTATATGGACTATGGCAGTATTATATTATATGTATTATGGCAGTTATTATATGGCATATTATATTATGGGTGATCTATGGCGTATTATATGGACTATGCAGTATTATATGGACTATGGCAGTTTATATAGCAGTATTATGGGCTCTCTATGGCCGTATTATGGACTATGGCAGTATTATATGGCCGTATTATATGGCTATGGCAGTATTATTATGACCTATGGCTAGTATTATTATATGGACTATATGCAGTATTATTGGATATGGCAGTATTATATAGTATTATATTATGGATATGGCAGTATTATATGGACTATGGCAGTATTATATAGCAGTATTATATGGGCGTATTTATATCTATGGCAGTATTATATAACTATATGGCAGTATTATTTATTGGACTATGGCCATGGGTTTATGGAGTATATATGCATTATATGGCTCTCTATGAAGTTATTATATGGCAGTATTATATGGGCTCTCTATGCAGTTATTTATAGTGGACTATGGCAGTATTATATGGTCTATGGCAGTAGGAAATTCTCTGTGACAGTAGACATTGGCTGTCTATGCAGTATTATATAGCAGTATTTTAGTGGGCAGCTATTCATAGTAGCACTGTCAGAGTAGTACATTGGTTGTCTGTGGCAGTATTATATGGACTGTCTTCCTCTTTTCTCATAATTTTCCTCTTTTCTCATCATTTCCCTCTACTCCCATCATCTCCCTCTACTCTCATCATTGTCCTCTATATGATAAGTCTTCCCTCAGAGCTAGAAGCCAGGGTGCAGATGGGATGTGAGAGTGAGGAGTAACCCCCCGGAGCAGAGATTACTCGTCCTCCTCATGTGTCAGGGGAGGATATGAGACGACACGTCTGAGGTAATCACCACATACAAGAAGCAGCAGGTACCAGACAGAGAGGCACGAGGCCCTCAGTGCCTCATAGGCATGAAGTTGTGGAGATGTCTCCAAAGAGTTTATCTGCTATTATCTATGTGGTGGATCATACAACCTGGGACATAATCCGGTTCTGGGCTCCCAGGGGCCAACAGTCCTACTATAACAGACATAACATGTGACCCAAACATCCGGACACAGTCCTCCGCTTCTGACTCCCCTTATCTATGACCCCAAGCATTCACTTCTATTGGGACTCACATCTATGAATGTCACAGGATGTCTAAGATGGGACGACACTTCATTTTTTTTTCTTTAATTTTTTTTATTTCTATTTTTATTTTCAGATTTTTTTTTCCTTTTCTTTTTCAGATTTAATTAAACGGGATAAAATAACAAATTGCCTTGTGCTCAGCAGCTGCGCTGAGTCGGCTCTGCTGTTCCAAGTCCTCCCTGCAGCAGATTAACCTCTCAGCTTGGCACAATGTTAATTAGAGTGCAGCGTCCCCGGGTCACGAGTTTCCCCTGCACGGGGAGGTTTCTATGGCGCTGCCCGCCCCTCGCTGCGCCAATCTCACTTCACCTTTGATGTGAAGAATCTGTGGGACAAAAACTTTTCATTTTCAGCTGAAGATTCACATCCGAATCATCAAACTGTGTCAGACGCAAAAGAGGAGCCGAGCACCATGGGAAAGGGTCCCTGTGGAGGTCACTGTGTATGGTCTCTATATAGGCAGGCACAGAAATAATACTTCTCACAGGGGAGGGCAAACTCCGTGAGGACTCCTGACTGACACATTGTAACAAACTATCAGAACAGGCTGCTGCTGCTGTGTTTGACTCCCAGCGGATTGTGCGAAATGCTAGGTCTTTACAGTTTCTAGATGCAAACAAGAATGTTACCATTCACTGACAAAAAGCAGAGATCTGACCATCTGACCCCATCTGTCTAGAGCATCCTGAATAGCTTCTATAAGTCTGCATCTTGGTGAATTCAAATGAAGTTTGATTCAGTAAATTGGTTCGCAGTGAGGGGTGACAGGGTCGATTAAGTGAGGTGCTAATTCAGTATTTGGGTTCTAGAGCAAGGGTGCTAATTCCAGTATCCTTGATTGGTCTAGAGCAGTGAGGGTGCTAATTACAGTATGGTGTTCTAGAGCAGTGAGTGCTAATTCCAGTATCCTTGGTGTTCTAGAGCATCCTTGGTGTGAGGGTGCTAATTACAGTATCCTTGGTGTTCTAGAGCATAGGTGTTCTAGAACAGTGTATCCTTGGTGTTCTAGAAGCAGAGAGGGTGCTAATTCCAGTATCCTGGTGGTCTAGAGCAGTGAGGGTTGCTATTACAGTATCCTTGGTGTTCTAGAGAAGATGGTGGTCTAGAGCATGAGCGTATTCATTTCCAGTATCTATGATTGTCTACAGCAGTGACTATGCTAATTCCAGTATCCCTGGTGTTCTAGAGCTGTGAGGGTGCTAATTACAGTATCCATGGTGGTCTACAGCAATGAGGGTGCTAATTCCAGTACCTTTGGCTGACTAGAGCAGTGAGGGTGATAATTCCAGTATCCCTGGTGGTCTACAACAGTGAAGGTGCTAATTCCAGTATCCCTGGTGGTCTACAGCAGTGAGGGCATTAATTCCAGTATCCCTGGTGTTCTAGAGCAGTGAAGGTGCTAATTCCAGTATCCCTGGTGGTCTAGAGAAGCGAGGGCATTAATTCCAGTATTCCTGGTGGTCTAGAGCAGTGAGGGCTAATTCCAGTATCCCTGGTGGTCTAGAGAAGCAAGGGCATTAATTCCAGTATTCCTGGTGGTCTAGAGAAGCAAGGGCATTAATTCCAGTATTCCTGGTGATCTACAGCAGTGAGAGTATTAATTCCAGTACTTTTGGCTGTCTAGAGCAGTGAGGGTAGTAGTTCCAGTATCTTTGGTGGTCTAGGGCAGTGAAGTTGTGATGTTAATTCAAGTACCCCTAGTGATCTTCAGCAGTGAAGAGGTTAATGTAAGGATTCCTGGTTGGCTATGGTTAATGTTAATACCCCATGTGGACAACAGTGAAGGGTTAATGCTACATACTGGGGATCTAGTGGTCACTCACCTCTTCGGGGCCCAGCCTTGTCCTGACTGTAACTTCCTGTTTCCTCAGAGATGAGACCTGGGAGAAGCAGAGGGGCCTTATCCGCAGTGCTCCAGACTATACTCCCAGGAGCCATTGGCCTCTAAACTGAGAAATTTAGAAGCCAAATTCAATTTTTAGTCTCCAAATTT
Source organism: Rhinella marina (assembly GCA_900303285.1). Lineage (NCBI taxonomy): Eukaryota > Metazoa > Chordata > Amphibia > Anura > Bufonidae > Rhinella > Rhinella marina. The sequence continues at coordinate 838 of ONZH01019476.1, read as the reverse complement.
AAAATCCATATAATTATAATAAAATCCGGTGACATCTCCTGTCATGTAGACGTTCTCTTTCCTCTTCTCCTCCAATTGATCCTGATCACCATGACAAATTCTTTCAGCCACGTCTCTGCAGAGTTTGTTACAGACATTTTAGATTTCTCAATTTTTCCATCAACCTCCCCATAACAAACTCCCCATCGCGGTGTCCCGAAAATGTCATCCTGCTGCAGCTCCCAATACCATGCCCACTGTGCTCCCCAGTGCCCCAAAATACTATACTGCTGAAAAAATAGTAGAAATAGTGTCTCTATGGTGCCTCCTGCAATTATAATGTCCCCCACAGTGCCCCTCCAGTAATAATGTCCCCCACAGTGCCCCTCCAGTAGTAATGACCCCCACAGTGCCCTCGAGTAGTAATGTCCACAGTGCACCTGCAGTACTAGTGTCCTCCACAGTGCCCCTCCAGTAGTAATGTCCCCCACCATCTCCTTCCAGTAGTAGTGTTCTCCAAAGTGCCCCTCCAGTAGTAATGTCCCCCACAGTGCCCCTCCAGTAGTAATATACCCCACAATGCTCCTCCAGGAGTAATGTCACCCATAGTGCCTGCCCAGTAGTAGCATCACCTTCACAGTGTCCCTCCAGTAGTAATGTCCTCCACAGTGCAGTGCCCCTCTAGCAGTAATGCCCCCCCACAGAGCTCCTCAACAGTAATGTCCTCCACAGTGCCCACCCAGTAGTAGTGTCCCCCACACTGCCCCACATTAGTAATGTACCCCACAGTGCCTCTCTAGTAATGAACCTCACAGTGCTCTCCTTCTCTCCACTGTAATATCCCCCACATTGCCCCCCC
>ONZH01019475.1:0-35739 GCA_900303285.1 Rhinella marina | reverse complement strand
TATGTACCCCAAAATGATACCAATAAAAACTACAGCCTGTCCCGCAAAAAACAAGCTACATTAGTGAAATAATAAAAATGTTATGGATGCTACTATATGGTGATGCATAATATAATTTATTTTAAACACAAAAGTGATTTTATGCTGAAAAAGTAGTAAAATATAAAAAAAACTATATAAATTTGGTATTGCCATAACCGTATCAACTCACGGAATAAAATTATCATATATACCACATGAGAAACCCTCCATATAAAAATGAAAAAACACTAACAGAATTTTGTCTACCTTACCTCCACAAAAAATGGTATAAAAAGTGATCAAAAAGACATCTGTACCCCAAAATGATACCAATAAAAATTACAGCCCGTCCTGCAAACAAACAAGCCCCCACACAGCTACATTGGTGAAAAAATAAAATTGTTATGGCCCCTAAAAACAATTTTAGCAAATTCCATTTTATAAAATCCTGATGCTGCTCCTTCCCTTCTGAATGCTGCCGTGCCTCTGAACAGCAGTTTACAACCACATATATGGTGTTGCCATATCCATGAAAAAATGCATAACAAATTTTGAAGTGCATTTTCTCCTGTTACCCCTTGTGAAAATGATATTGTAAATAAAAGTAAATTTTTCATTTTCATAGCCAAGTGGTTCTAAATTCTATGAAACACTTGTTGGGTTAAAGCATTCACTTCACCCCTAGCTCTATTCCTTCAAGGGTGTAGTTTCCAAAATGAGGTAGCTTTTTGGGGTACCTCAGGGTCTCTTCTAATGTGACATGGCACCTGAAAACCATTCCAACAAAATCTGCCCTCCAAAAATAATATTGCGCTCTTTTCCTTCTGCACCCTGCCATGTGCCCATATAGCAGGTTATGACCACATATGGGGTGTTTCTGTAAACTGCAGAATCAGGGTAATAAATATTGAGGTTTGTTTGGCTGTTAACCCTTACTGTGGTACACGAAAAATTGATTAAAATAAAATGAAATGAAATGTTAAAATCTCCCCTCCATTTTGCTTTAATCCTTGCGGAACACCTAAAGGGTTAACAAAGTTTTGAATAACTTGAGAGACCTAGTTTCTAAAATGGGGTTATTTATGTGTAGTTTCTACTATGTAAGCCACACAAAGTCACTTTATAACTGAACTGGCCCTTAACAAAGTGGATTTTGTAAATTTGTTCAAAAATGTTAAAATTTGCTTCTAAACTTCTAAGCCTTCTAACATCCTAAAAAAATATTATGATGCAAATAAAGTAGACATATGAGGAATAGCCCAAAATCAAACCGACTGGTTAGCATAGTGGATCCACATCCACTGCCTGTAACAGTATATATAGAGTGTATATATGGATACAGCACCACTTCTATACTTTAGAACTGTATACCTGTATGTTGGGTGTAATTCTCAATACGCTAGCAGTAGGGTTGTCACGATACCAGAATTTTGAGTTCGATACCGATACGTACAAAAGTATCACGATACTCGATACTGATACGATACCTCGCCAAAATAAAGAAGAACCTATTAATGCCACCCTGGCCCTTATCTGTGCGCCCCTCACCCACCTCCCCCAGACCTTGCTTTTGACCCTGCTCTGTGCACCACCCTGGCCCTTTCAATGCAGCCCCTGGCTCTTATCTGCGCCCCTTTGGCTGTGCCTACCTGGCCCCTGTCTGCACCCCTGGGATCTGACCCTTGTCTTTGTACGCCTCTTCCTGGTCTGCGCCCCTGGGCCCTTATCTGTGCCCCACTCCCTCTTTGTCTGTGCCTCTCTGGTTGTCGTCTCTGCTGCCCCCTGTGTGCGCCACCCTGGCCCTTATCTGTGCACCCCCTCACCCCCCCCTTCCCCCCCAGGACCTTGCTTGTGACCCTGCCCCTTACCCCTTATCTGTGCACCACTGGCCCTTTTCAGTGTAGCCCCTAGCCTTATCTTGGTCCCCCAGGCCTTGTTTGCACAGGTGTACTGTGACATCACTGTGCTTATTATCCCTGTACAGTGACATGACTGTGTTTATTATCCCTGTACAGTGACATCACTGTGTTTATTATCCCTGTACGGTGACATCACTGTGTGTATTATCTCTGTACTGTGACATCACTGTGTGTATTATCCCAGTACTGTGACATCGCTGTGTGTATTATCCCTGTACTGTGACATCACTGTGTTTATTATCCCTGTACAGTGACATCGCTGTGTTTATTATCCCTGTACAGTGATATCGCTGTGTGTATTATCCCAGTGCAGGAAGAGGTAAGTGGTCTGTGTTTGTGTGTTTGTTTTCTATTTTTCAGGGTCGTGAATGCAGAGGACTACGTTGGATTCGGTGGACTACGTCGGACCAGCCTTTTTTTTTTTTTTTTAATAAAATGGTCAAACAGGGGTCTGGGGGAATGTTTATTTCAATAAAATGTTTTATACTTGTGTGTGTGTATTTTTTTTTACAATACTACAGTTTTAGTAATTACGGCTATCTACAGACGGCCCTGATTACTAATACTGGGCTTAGTGCTTGCCGGTATGGCAGGCCAGCACTAACCCCAACATCTATTACCTCGGCACCCACCGCCACCAGGGGTGCCGGGAAGAGCCGGGTACCCGCAGGACTGGACCTTCTAAATTGAGGGTCTGGCTCTGGGGCGGCTGCAGGCTGGTACCATTAGGCTGGGAAGGGCCAATAACAGTGTCCCTTCCCACCCTGGTAGTGCCAGGCTGCCGCTGCTGGTTGTATCTGGCTGGTGAAGGAAAAAAGGGGGGACCCCATGCCTTTTTTTTTTTTAAATAATGAAATTTGTGAAAAAAAAATGGCGTGGGGTCCCCCCCTTTTTTCCTTCACCAGCCAGATACAACCAGCAGCGGCAGCCTGGCACTACCAGGGTGGGAAGGGACACGGTTATTGGCCCTTCCCAGCCTAATGGTACCAGCCTGCAGCCGCCCCAGAGCCAGACCCTCAATTTAGAAGGTCCGGTCCTGCGGGTACCCGGCTCTTCCCGGCACCCCTGGTGGCGGTGGGTGCCGAGGTAATAGATATTGGGGTTAGTGCTGGCCTGCCATACCGGCAAGCACTAAGCCCAGTATTAGTAATCAGGGCCGTCTGTAGATAGCCGTAATTACTAAAACTGTAGTATTGTAAAAAAAAATACACACACTACAAAGTATAAAACATTTTATTGAAATAAACACTCCCCCAGACCCCTGTTTGACCATTTTATTAAAAAAAAAAAAAAATCTGGTCCGACGTAGTCCACCGAATCCGACGTATTCCTCTGCATTCACGACCCTGAAAAATAGAAAACAAACACACAAACACGGACCACTTACCTCTTCCTGCACTGGGCTAATAAACACAGCGATGTCACTGTACAGGGATAATAAACACATTGATGTCACTGTACAGAGATAATAAACACATTGATGTCACTGTACAGGGATAATAAACAGTGATGTCACCGTACAGGGATAATACACACAGCGATGTCACTGTACAGGGATAATAAACACAGTGATGTCACAGTACAGGAATAATAAACACAGTGATGTCACAGTACAGGAATAATAAATCTCAGATCAACGTCTTGTGCCCCCATCAGACCTCAGATCAACACAATGTGCCCCCATCAAAGCTCAGGTCAGAGTCTTGTGCCCCCATCAGACCTCAGGTGAGCGTCTTGTGCCCCCATCAGACCTCAGGTCAGCGTCTTGTGCCCCCATCAGACCTCAGGTCAGCCTCTTGTGCCCCCATCAGACCTCAGGTCAGCCTCTTGTGCCCCCATCAGACCTCAGGTCAGCCTCTTGTGCCCCCATCAGACCTCAGGTCAGCCTCTTGTGCCCCCATCAGACCTCAGGTCAGCCTCTTGTGCCCCCATCAGACCTCAGGTCAGCCTCTTGTGCCCCCATCAGGTCAGCCTCTTGTGCCCCCATCAGACCTCAGGTCAGTGTCTTGTGCCCCCTCAGACCTCAGATCAGCCCACCCAGCCACTTTAAAAAAATCATACTTACCTGTTCTGGCCGCCGCTGTCCTCAAGTTCCCCGCTCCAGTCTCTTGCCTGCCGGCGCTCACTATGACCTGACGCTGCGTCAGGTCATAGCGTCAGGTCATAGTGCGCGCCAGGGAAGACGGTGGAGCGCGGAACCAGTGAGGACAGCGGCGGCCAGAACAGGTAAGTATGATTTTTTTTTTAAGTGGCTGGGACCTGGGTGGGCTGATCTGAGGGGGGCAGCACACCCAGCGCAGCGCGGCAGCACGGCAGCACGGCAGGCCGATATTAGAACATGGGGCAACGCATTAAAGTGATGCGCGCGCCATGTTCTAAGTATCGGACCGCAAGAAAACTCGGTATCGAGCTTCGGTACCGCACGATATATCGTGCAACCCTAATATATATAATCTTTTAAGATATTGAGATTTACACTAGGTATTCAGGTATGAAGGATATGAGAAGTGGTTTTATGCAGTGGCCATATGTATATATTCTGTATGTACCAACATTGCACAGTATATAGAGCATGATGAGTGCTAGTGGATACAGAACAAGATCAGATGGTGAGACCTAGACACACAGACAGGCAGCTAAACATACAAGCTCAGACATGTAGAGACAGATGCACAGACACATACAGTATACTTACATGCTGCTGCTGCTTCTCCATGCTCTCCTCCATGAATCTTTGGAATCTGTTAGGAGCACAGGGAATTTTAAAACAGACTTGAATATGTAATGCCAAAAGTCCTTTTCCCTTCCTGCACACATGTATGTCTAGGATTTATTGTACAATTTGTTCAATTATCCTCAAAAACATACGTGTATGCAGGGATGGAGGCTAAATTGCTGCCCCCTGCAGTCCTAGCCGAGCACAGCCTGAGGCAAGAGGCTCAAATTGCCTCATGGATGGTGTACCCCTGGTTAGGCCACATTCACATTGGTGTTATTATTTCTATTCTTTTCTAGGAGCACAGAAGCACCAGTCTGTCACATGATGGACATGAATGGCGCCCATTGGATCCGATTGACTATAATGGAGTACATCGAGTTTCCATAATTCATTTAGCCATGTAAATCCATCTGAGATACAGAACCTTATAATGAAGCCTCCAAAGCAGATGTGAATGTGGCCTTACTCTTAGCATTAGGTGTGAATGCAAAAGAAAACATGAACTCACTACAAAAAAAGCTTTTGTCTAAGTTTAACAATGACTTTAAGATGACACTATCACTTTATGTAATATAATTTTATTTTAAATATTTTTATAATATCACTTTTTGCATTGAGTTCACATTTTACACGTGAAATGAAATGGCAATTATTTAGCTATGAACTAGGGCTAGGGATCAGACAGTGGAGTAGGGGTGTGTCTTATTAAACCAGTCCCCTTACCTTGATAACAGGTGGTTAAGCTCTCTGCTGTACGTCACCTTTCCCCTAATTACTTTTCAAGCAGACAGGTGTTCGCTTGAGAAAGCAAATCATGGCTGCAGCAACTCTATTATTTCAGCCGCAGAATGCTCGCCTATACTTCTTCAGCAGTCTGATTTTGTTTTTCAACTTCATCCCACTTCAAGGACAGCTGCTCCATGCTTGTAAGGAGGTAAGATGATTGAAAACATCAAGTGAATGGGAAAAAAAGTTTTAATGAAAAGCATAAATTGTATTTTTCCCAAAGAGAGCTTGCAGTGAATGGAGACTTGCAAAGAGTTAATAACAAAAGGACTTAGGTAGATTTGTTAGCGTTTTAATAATGTATACTGTTATAGGGTTGTGCAAGTTCCTAGATGCCTGACAGCTGTTAAAACTCTCACTGCAGTGCCTTGTGTGCACATTGACACGTGTGAGCAGAACAATGAAGCTCCTGGTTGCTGCACTGTACATGAATAGTTCTGACCATGACATTATAAGCATCTGTGGAGATGTAATATGTAGGGACAATATGTTACTCCTTCTCTGTTATACCATATATATGAAAAAAAAATGTCACATTACACTGTGTGACATGTAGTGTTTATGAGAGGTGTGATACATTTTATTTCTACACACAATGGTCTTCATTTTTTAAAACTGTAGTACCCTTTTATTTTCTAAACTGCTGTACAAAAATGTTAATGTTATTTTTTTACGGCAAGTGTCATGTTTTGTAAAGTATTATCAAATTTTGCAGCATTTCTCAGTTGCCCTAAGGGTACTTTCACATCAGCATTTTGAAATCCAGCAGAGGAACAGCTTGCTAGAGTTCATCCTAATTAGCACAACAGAATAATTCCAGGAACTGCTGAATCCCTATTGACTGTAATGGGATCCAAGAGCTTTTGGCTGAACAAAAATATCTTGCATGCACGCCTTTTTGTCCATCCGAAAGCTGGCAAGTGGCTGGACCCCGTTGGATCCCTTTGTAGTCCAGTGGTTCCCAGCATTATCTGGATACAATGAACTCCGGCAACAGCCTGCTGGATTTCAAAATGCTGATGTAAGTTGCATTCGCCCCTGTTCATAAACATAAAAAAATCAGCCTGGGATATATACACAAATCTGCAACAATTCTTTTCAGAGTTGGACTTGGCTGAGGTGTCTTCTAACGTACGTAGCATATTTTCTTGCAGAAATTTCCTGCAAAAACAGAGATAGATTCGGCTATAAAGACTCTAAAACTGCATAAAGCCCCAGGTCCAGATGGCTTCTCCGGCGACTATTATAAAACCTTCAAGACAGACTTATTGCCTTTTCTTACCTGTCTCTTTAATGCTTTCCTCCTTCCCACTAGTTTTCCCAAAGAAATGCTGGGTGCCATTATCACTACCATCCTCAAACCAGGGAAAACTCAAGATGTACTGTCTAACTTCCGTCCCATTTCACTACTTAATAATGACATAAAATTATTCTCCAAACTACTAACTTTAAGGATCCAACCTCTGCTTCCCAAACTGGTCTCCCCAGATGAGCTTGGTTTTATTCTGGGTCGCCAGTGCAGGGATGGGACTAACAGGATGATTGATTTACTGCAGCTGTCGGAGTCCTCTGGAGCACCTACAATGTTTGTTTCACTAGATGAAGAAAAAGCATTTGATAGAGTGCACTGGGGGTTTCTGGCAGCGGTATTGAGCCGATTTGGGTTCTTGGACCCTATACTCCTGTACCTGAGGAGATGGTGATGGTAAGTTCACTAAAAGAGTTCAAGAGGGGCCTGGATGTATTTCTGGAGGGTAATAATATTACAGGCTATAATTACTAGAGATGGGTCGTTGATCCAGGGAGTTATTCTGATTGCCTGATTGGAGTCGGGAAGGAATTTTTTTCCCCTAAAGTGGTGAAAATTGGCCTCTACCTCACAGGTTTTTTTTGCCTTCCTCTGGATCAACTTGTAGGATAACAGGCCGAACTGGATGGACAGATCTCTTTTTACGACCTTATAAACTACCGTATTTTTCGATTTATAAGACGCACTTTTTCCCCCCCAAAAGTAGGGGGAAAACTGCCGTGCGTCTTATAAAGCGAATACTAGTGAGCTCAGTAGTATGTAGAAGGTGCCGGGACGACCCCCATCAGACCTCAGATCAGCCCACCCAGCCACATAAGGATAAAATAAAAACCTCCCTTACCTCTCCTACGCCGCGGCTCTGCTCCGGGTCCGGAGCTCCTCTGTCTTCTGCGGGCCGGCTCTGCACTGTCCTGACTGCGTACAGCGTCAGGACATAGTGCGGGCACTATTACCTCATGGGGGCACATTCTGCTGATCTGAGGTCTGATGGCATATTCTGTTGATCTGAGGTCTGATGGGGGCACATTCTGCTGATCTGAGGTCGGATGGGGGTCTGACATGGAGGGCTGATGGGGTTCTAACATGGAGGGCTGATATGGGGGTCTGATGTGATGTCCTGAAATTTATGGGGGGTCTGATATGAGGTGTGATGAAAAATATTTTTTTCTTATTTTCCTACTCTAAAATCTGGGGTGCGTCTTATCGTCAGGTGCGTCTTATAAAGCGAAAAATACGGTATGTTATTATTCTTGTCCATTTTGCGGAATACATAAGGTCATGTGAATGTACCCTTATACAGACAATGCTATTAATCACTGCTAAGACAGCCCTTTTGTAAAATGAACTCAGAAAGAGCAGAGATTTATAATGCAAGAAATCTAACAATTATCCTAAAGCGTTGGTTGATTAGGTTTACATTCAATGAAATGCCTATCGATTGGCAAACCCATTTTGAAATACTAATGGAGGATTTATGATGGAGCAGAGAGAAAATTCAAAAACAGCAACTAGATAAACTCAAAGCTCTGCAGGGAAAAAAGCTCAATATCTTTAATAAAGACCAACTGATTTTTTTTTACCTCAAAATAATTAAAATGCAGTAATAAAAAGAAATTTCCACCTAAGGTGTACATAGCCTTTAAGTTCCCTCTCAGTCATCTGCAAACACCTAGCATTGTAATACTGCTGCGCTCATTGTAATACTGCTGGGTGATAAACTTAGATCCTAGTAGTTAGGGAGAACTACTGCATAGTTAGTGGTTAGATGGCCTAAGATTTGTTTTGTAACCTGTATTGGAAATGTGCACTATTTGCTGTGGAAAGTGCACTGTCTTCCTGTGACAAGAATAATAAAGCTGGTTTTGACCAGTTTGCACCCAAAATCTACAATGTGTGACAACCGTCTAAACTGAGAAGACAGTGATCCCAGAGAGCCAAGTGACCCCCTAGTTGTTATACAGTGGGGAAAAAAAGTATTTAGTCAGCCACCAATTGTGCAAGTTCTCCCACTTAAAAAGATGAGAGAGGCCTGTAATTGACATCATAGGTAGACCTCAACGATGAGAGACAAAATGAGAAAACAAATCCAGAAAATCACATTGTCTGATTTTTAAAGAATTTATTTGCAAATTATGGTGGAAAATAAGTATTTGGTCAATAACAAAAGTTCATCTCAATACTTTGTTATATATCCTTTGTTGGCAATGACAGAGGTCAAATGTTTTCTGTAAGTCTTCACAAGGTTGGCACACGCTATTGCTGGTATGCTGGCATACTCCTCCATGCAGATCTCCTCTAGAGCAGTGATGTTTTGGGGCTGTTGATGGGCAACATATACTTTCAACTCCCTCCAAAGGTTTTCTATGGGGTTGAGATCTGGAGACTGGCTAGGCCACTCCAGGACCTTGAAATGCTTCTTACAAAGCCACTCCTTTGTTGCCCTGGCGGTGTGCTTGGGATCATTGTCATGCTGAAAGACCCAGCCATGTTTCATCTTCAATGCCCTTGCTGATGGAAGGAGGTTTCCACTCAAAATCTCACGATACATGGCCCCATTCATTCTCAGTCGTCCTGGTCCCTTTGCAGAGAAACAGCCACAAAGCATGATGTTGCCAGCCCCATGCTTCACAGTAGGTATGGTGTTCTTTGGATGCAACTCAGCATTCACTTTCCTCCAACCACGCCGAGTTGTGTTTCTACGAAACAGTTCTACTTTGGTTTCATCTGACCATATGACATTCTCCCAATACTCTTCTGGAACATCCAAATGCTCTCTAGGAAACTGCAGACGGGCCTGGATATGTACTGGCTTAAGAAGGGAACATGTCTGGCACTGCAGGATCTGAGTCCCTGGCGGCGCAGTGTGTTACTGACGGTAGCCTTTGTTAAGTTGGTCCCAGCTTTCTGCAAATCATTCACTAGGTCCCCCATGTGGTTTTGGGATTTTTGCTCACAGTTCTTGAGATCATTTTGACCCCACGGGGTGAGATCTTGCATGGAGCCCCTGATCGAGGGAGATTATCAGTGGTCTTGTATGTCTTCCATTTTCTAATTATTGCTCCCACAGTTGATTTCTTCACACCAAGCTGCTTGCCTGTTGCAGATTCAGTCTTCCCAGCCTGGTGCAGGTCTACAATTTTGTTTCTGGTGTCTTTCAACAGCTCTTTAGTCTTCACCACAGTGGAGTTTGGAGTGTGACTGTTTGAGGCTGTGGACAGGTCTTTTATACTGATAACAAGTTCAAACAGGTGCCATTACTACAGGTAATGAGTGGAGGACAGAGGAGCCTCTTAAAGAAGAAGTTACAGGTCTGTGAGAGCCAGAAATCTTGCTTGTGACTAAATACTTATTTTCCACCATAATTTGCAAATAAATTCTTTAAAAATCAGACAATGTGATTTTCTGTATTTTTTTTCTAATTTTGTCTCTCATATTTGAGGTCTACCTACGATGTCAATTACAGGCCTCTCTCATCTTTTTAAGTGGGAGAACTTGCACAATTGGTGGCTGACTAAATACTTTTTTTCCCCACTGTATATTGCGGAGAATACGGTCCAAAAATGGCTCATGAAGCTGGGTGCTTCAAAATTTAAGGGTCTAAAACCTAATTCCAAAAACTGTGTTTGCAAGTCATTTACTCTTTTAAAGTTTAAAAAGCCGGAATTAGGGCTCATGCACACGAACCAGTACATAAGGGCCCCGGTCGATTGTCACCGCATCACTCCATAGTGCTTCCGCTGGGTTTCTCTGTGCCTCCACGCCACAAAAATATAGAACATATTCTATTTTTTTGTGGTGCAGACAGATCACAGACCCATTCAAGCTGAATGGCTCTGCATCCGTCTGTGGAAACCGCACGGATGATGACACTGTGATTTCTGCTGATAAAGAAACTCTGAGCCTGGATTGAGATGCTGTCTCTCAAAGGGGTTGTCTCATGAAAAATATTCTACAGTTTTCAAACCAGCACCTGGATCTGAATACTTTTGTAATGAAAAGTTTAGCATAGGCACTAAGTTATTCAATAAAATTAATCTGTATAGCGCCACCTGCTGTTTATTTTTTTTCTTATTTCTTTGACCTGCTTAATGAGAAGGACACACATGCTCAGTTTCATCCTTCAACTGCCTCCTGAGCTGTGATAGGGAGAGCTGAGACACGGCCCCTTTAGCTGCAGCAGAAAAGACACTCCCCTTGAGCTGTCAGCTTGATATACAGTGCCTTGCGAAAGTATTCGGCCCCCTGGAACTTTCAACCTTTTGCCAAGATATAACATTTTTTGGTGAAGAATCAACAAGTGGGTCACAATTGTGAAGTGGAACGAAATTTATTGGATCATTTAAACTTTTTTTGTAATACTGTAATAAAACTGAAAAGTTGGGCGTGCAAAATTATTCAGCCCATTTACTTTCAGTTCAGAAAACTCACTCCAGAAGTTCATTGAGGATCTCTGATTGATCCAATGTTGTCCTAAATGACTGATGAAGATAAATAGAATCCACCTGTGTGTAATCAAGTCTCCGTATAAATGCACCTGCTCTGTGATAAAAGTCTTATGCACCCCAAAATGGTACCAATCAAACCGTCATCTCGTTCCACAAAAAATGAGCCCCCACATAAGACAATAACTCAAAAAATAAAAATCAATGGCTCCCGCAAACCAATCCATCAAAATGTGTGTTGTAAAATCCATATGGCGCTCCTTCTGTTTTGAGTCCTGCCATGTGCCCACACACCAGTTTACCACAACATATGGGGTGTTGCCGTATTCAGGAGAAAATGGGGAACAAATTATGGGGTGCTTTTCTCCTGTTACCCTTTGTGAAAATGAAAAATTTGGGGCTAAAGCAACATTTTATTGGAAGAAATGAAACTTTTCATTTTCATAGCCAAGTGTTTCCAAATTCCATAAAACGCTTGGGTGGGGGGGGGTCAAAGTGGCCAGTACCCCCCTTAATATATTCGTTGAAGGGTGTAGTTTCCAAAATGAGGTCACTCTTTGAGCGTTTCCACTGTAGGGGTATGTCAGGGTCTCTAAATTACAAAATGGTGCCTAAAAACTATTCTAGCAAAATTTGCCTCCAAAATCTGTATGGTGCTCCTTTCCTACTGACCACTGCCACAAACCCATAGAGACGTTTACCACCACATATGGGGTATTTCTGTAAACTGCAGAATCAGAGTAATGTATATTGAGGTTTAGTTTGCTGTTAACCCTAGCTGTGTTGCAAGAAAAAATTATTAACATGAATAATCTACCAAAAAAGTGAAATTTTGAAATTTCACCTCCATTTTCCTTTAATTCTTGTGGAGCACCTCAAGGGTTAAAAAGTTTGTAACAGCAGTTTTTTTTATAATTTGAGGGGTGTAGTTTCTAAAATGGGGTCATTTATAGGGGGTATCATTATGTAAGCCCCTCAAAATCACTTTATATCTGAATTGGTGCTTAAAAAAAATGGTTTTGGAAAATTTGGTGAAAATTTGAAAAATGACTTCTAAACTTCTAAGCCCTCTAACGTCCCTAAAATGACATTTATAAAATGATGCCAACATAAAGTATACATATGGGGAATGTAAAATAATAACTATTTTTGGAGGTATTACTATGTATTTTGAAAGTAGAGAAATTGAAATTTTGAAATTTGCTAATTTTTCCATATTTTTGCTAAATTTGGTATTTTTTATAAATAAAAATGAAATATTTTGCCACAAATTTACTACTATCGTGAAGCACAATATGTGACGAGAAAACAATTTTAGAATGGCCTGGATTAGTAAAAGCGTTCCAAAGTTATTACCACATAAAGTGACACATGTCAGATTTGCAAAAAACAGCCTGGGATTTGAGGTGAAAAGTGGCCCGGTACTGAAAGGGTTAAAGCACAGAGAGCATCATGAAGACCAAGGAACACACCAGGCAGGTCCGTGATACTGTTATGGAGAAGTTTAAAGCCGGATTTGGATACCAAAAGATTTCCCAAGCTTTAAACATCCCAAGGAGCACTGTGCAAGCGATCATATTGAAATGGAAGGAGTATCAGACCAATGCAAATCTACCAAGACCCGGCCGTCCCTCTAAACTTTCATCTCAAACAAGGAGAAGACTGATCAGAGAAGCAGCCAAGAAGCCCATGATCACTCTGGATGAACTGCAGAGATCTACAGCTGAGGTGGGAGAGTCTGTCCATAGGACAACAATCAGTCGAACACTTCACAAATCTGGCCTTTATGGAAGAGTGGCAAGAAGAAAGCCATTTCTCAAAGATATCCATAAAAAGTCTCCTTTACAGTCTGCCACAAGCCACCTGGGAGACACACCAAACATGTGGAAGAAGGTGCTCTGGTCAGATGAAACCAAAATCAAACTTTTTGGAAACAATGCAAAACGATATGTTTGGCGTAAAAGCAACACAGCTCATCACCCTGAACACACCATCCCCACTGTCAAACATGGTGGTGGCAGCATCATGGTTTGGGCCTGCTTTTCATCAGCAGGGACAGGGAAGATATTAAAATTGATGGGAAGATGGATGGAGCCAAATACAGGACCATTCTGGATGAAAACCTGTTGGAGTCTGCAAAAGACCTGAGACTAGGACGGAGATTTATCTTCCAACAAGACAATGATCCCAAACATAAAGAAAAATCTACAATGGAATGGTTCAAAAATAAACGTATCCAGGACTTAGAATGGCCAAGTCAAAGTCCAGACCTAAATCCAATTAAGAATATGTGGAAAGAGCTGAAAACTGCTGTTCACAAACGCTCTCCATCCAACCTCAAAGAGCTCGAGCTGTTTTGCAAGGAAGAATAGGCAAGAATTTCAGTCTCTAGATGTGCAAAACTGATAGAGACATACCCCAAGCCACTTTCAGCTATAATCGCAGCAAAAGGTGGCGCAACAAAGTATTAATGCAAGGGGGCCGAATAATTTTGCACGCCCCACTTTTCAGTTTTATTATTACAAAAAAAGTTTAAATGATCCAATAAATTTCGTTCCACTTCACAATTGTGACCCACTTACAGTATTGTTGATTCTTCACCAAAAATTTAAAATGTTATATCTTTTTGTTTGAAGCCTGAAATGTGGCAATAGGTTGAAAAGTTCCAGGGGGCCGAATACTTTGGCAAGGCACTGTAAATCTAGCAGAGCAATGAATGGGTAGATCTCTGGATCCATGTGAGGTATAGGGCTGGTTCTAGCTTTGTTAGAAAGAGCTTATCATGTACTATATGATTTCTGATTTTCTATATGTACTATATGATGTCTCATTTTTTACATTAGTCATGGGATAACCCCTTTAAAGTGAGAATGAGAGACACCTGGAGCCTGTGGCCTCTAATAAAAATTGGATTTGTTTGCTGTTAAAAGGATGGCTATAAAAGTGACGTGATGTAGTTTGATTCAGAGCAGGAGGTTTTGGAGTCACAACTGCAGAGAGAAAGGTTTCCACACTAAGGGCTCATGCACACGACTGCCTGTTTTGAAGTCTGCAAATTGCCTGATTAAAAAAAGCTGAGATTTCTCTCTTACAGGTGTTTGCAGGAGATGTTGGTGAAATTACTGCTGAAGTAAGTCTCCTGGAATTGCTAACTACCAGGGGTAGTTAAACTCAGAGATCCTATGCTTACTTGTGTATGAAGAAATATAAAAGGAAAACATTGAGTACTCCTACAGTCTGAGGCTGAGACAATATTTCTACAGTTTACAGCAGAAGTAGTTACTGGAAAGAATGTGTAGCAAACAGACAGAGTGGCTACCTGACCTGGTCTGGGGAGTGATCTTGATTAAATGTAGGAGTGGAGGTTGCACGGGAGGAAAGGGTTGCAAAGAAGTTGGGGGTCAAAAGTTTGCTATGGGGCTCTGTCACAAAAAAAAGGATGACTCCTGTTTGACATCCATGTTGCATCTACTTTTATTCTTGTTTGTGAACCGCATTTTGCGGGCGAGAATAGGACATGTTCTGTCTTTTGTGGAATAGACATATGGATGTGGAAAGCACATATCTCTGACAGACAATGGTTAGACACACAAGCCAGCCATTTCAGAGTATGGCAGGGACAGTGTAAGGATTAGTAAGAAGATATATTTATTTAGTTAGGTAGATTGAATTACTAGGCAGAAAGTCGGGTTTTATCATTAGAGATAGCATAGGAGTGGTTAGTCTAATATATAAAGCTGAGTGTATGTGTGTGTGTGTGTGTGTGTGTGTATGTCCACTAAAGGAATCCGCACCGCTGCAGCTACAATCACAAAATTTGGCACACATGTACATCAGGTGTCCGGGAAAGGTTTTAGAACAGTTTTCAACTCTCCAGGACGTACCGTTCCTGAGATATTCCCAAAAAATGCTTTAGCCAATAGTAGCCTGGTCACATGACCCTTATCAGCCAATAGAAGCTCACAGGCACACATCAGGTTTCTATGACAACCTAGCCAGTTCACTGCTTTAGGTCTGCATTAAAGAGGCAGAGCACTGTGGATGACAATGGTAAATGGGTATTCCCGGTTACCATAACTATAACTTATGTTTTAGACTAACTCATCATCAATCATTACCTCATATAATGTAAATTTGACATATTTACTGTTCAGTAGTAATAAAAGATGTTTTCTTCCACTGCTACCCACCTTCCTCCTAAATCAGGCATCGACCTGTAATTCCGGCCACTGTCAAAAGAAGGACTTAAAAGCACCACCCCCAGATCCCACTAAGTCACGCCCCTGACTCAGTAAGGCCACGCCCCTTCCATGCTGCATTTGACCGGGATTAAAAATATTGGTAAAAATCACCTTCTGTCAGCTGCAGGGGTGGGGGGAGGGTGACTTTCTCCCTGCAGCTCATTGCTCAGACTGCACAGTGCTGCTGCTGAAAGTGCTGCTGCTGTGTCCATCCAGGCCCTGCGCTTGACAGAGGACAGGGAGTCTGAAAGCCAGACCGTCCAGCCTAAAACAAGACCTCTGGCCACCCTAGGGGCAGGCTGATGTTAGGGTGGCCAGATGTCCAGCTTTAGGCTGGACAGTCCAGTTTTCTGGCTGCCTGTTCTCCGTCCGACGCAGTGCCTGGACAGACACAGGGATGTCAACCCTTTCAGTAGCTCACACTCAGACAACTTCTCCTCCATGTCTTCACGGAGCCAGGGGGGCGTGGCCTCATGTTTAGTGATGTGTCTTCATGGGAACTGGGGACGCTGTTTCACGTTTGGGGGAATGGCTGGTGAGGTCTGGCTTTCTGGGGTGAAGACAGTGGCCACTCTAGCTGCTGTGGAGGTCACAGTTAAAGGGGCGGGCTTCTGTAAAGGTCACTGTTAAAGGGGTGGGCAGCTGTAGAGGTCACTGTTTAAGGGGCGGGCAGCTGTAGAGGTCACTGTTTAAGGGGCGGGCTGCTGTAGAGGTCACTGTTAAAGGGGCGGGCCGCTATAGAGGTCACTGTTAAAGGGGCGGGCCGCTGTAGAGGTCTCTGTTAAAGGGGCGGGTCACTGTAGAGGTGACTGTTAAAGGGGCTGGCCCCTGTATTGGTCACTGTTAAAGGGGCGGGCCGCTGTAGAGGTCACTGTTAAAGGGGCAGGCACTGTAGAGGGCACTCTCGATATCTTTTAACGACACACACACACAAACAAACAGTAAAAGAAATAAATTAAATATACCCGGGCGAAGCCGGGTCCTTCAGCTAGTATACTATATATCTTACAGTTATATGTTTCACTGCACAAAGATAATTTAAATAGACAATACTTCTTTCTCTGCATGAGCCAGCCTTTTTATCCCAAAGCTTAAAAGTTCAAAAGTGTTTATAAGTTCATTGCACCTCTATTTCCAAAAACGTATTACAATTTCTCTACTTTATACAATGAAGTGCATTTTAGTGCATCAATACCAGTGTATAGTGTGATCACAAACTAGTCAACCTTCAGTTAGGGCTGTATTTTATTCTCAAAAACCTGTTACAAATTTTCCTTATTTATTAATAAACCTGTGACTTGTCATTATTTAAATAGGCTTCATAATAAAATGTCTGGTAAATGGCAAGTGGAAAACGACTGCAACTCAGACCCCACATTTATACAGACCCCATATCATCCCCCAAATTTATACAAGCCAATGTTATTCAGCTGCTGCTCCCAATACTTTGCCCACTATGCTCCCCCATGCCCACAAACACTGTCAGAAATAACAGTGTCATGCAGATCCTCCTCATAGTAATAGTGCTCCCAGACTTCTTCTTGAGTAATAGTGCCCCAATAGTGATAATACTCCTCAAGAGTGCCCCCATTAGTAGCAATGCCCTCCATATTATGCCCAATAATAATAATGCCCTTACAGTACCCCCAGTATTTATAAAGCCTATACTGCAGTGGTCCTGTAGTTTTAACGCCCCACTGCAGTTATAAATTCCCTGTACTGCCCCCTGTATTACAATGTCCCCTGTAGTGCAAATATATAACACTCCCCCATATTTCCATATCAGAACCTTTCATCCTCCCTATAGTATCCATCCTCTGGCCCCCCATATTCCTGATCAAAAATATGTGTAGCAGTAATGTAGTTTACATTAATTCATGTTTTCAATGTTTGTATGTGTCTTTGTGCATAAAGCAGAGTGCTTCTAGTTTTAGTCCTTATTTATTTTGTGTGGTGCTGGTGGTCTAACTTTTTTGTGTCCTCCCCATAGGGCCGGTATACAGTACTTCTCCGTGCCTCCTGTAGTGCCAGTATATATATATATATATATATATATATATATATATATATATATATCTTTAAGTACAGTGGCTCACCAATTTAGAACAACTGAATAAGAGGTGCTCTCACCCTCTATCCAACCAGAAATCGTTAGTAAATACTAAAGGTAATAAAAATGTGGGTGGAGCACACTCAATTTGGTGCTTATGTATTATTTGATAAAAATGTTCTGTATCACAGTAGTAAAAGGTTCTAAGTTTATTTGCATGTATTCCTTCCTCTGGGCCCAGAGAATAACAATAAAATATATTATTCTAAAAGTAGCACATATAATAGCATGTAAAATAGCATAAAAAGTAGCACAGATTAACACAAAAGTATTGCAAATGTATTTAATGGTAAATTATAAAGATATTGTGACACTTCGGCACCAAGCCAGATAGGGTTAATGTCTCATTTGTTCAAGGTGCTTTTGTGACACTTTGTCCGCTTTATAATCCACTCAATGGTTATAGTCTTAATTAAGAATATTCATAGATGGTGTTGAATATTAAGGTAGTGATTTGTTGATACTTTGTTGCCTGTGTTTTTATGTATAAGAATATCAATTACATATACACTCACCGGCCACTTTATTAGGTACACCTGTCCAACTGCTCGTTAACACTTAATTTCTAATCAGCCAATCACATGGCGGCAACTCAGTGCATTTAGGCATGTAGACATGGTCAAGACAATCTCCTGCAGTTCAAACCGAGCATCAGTATGGGGAAGAAAGGTGATTTGAGTGCCTTTGAACGTGGCATGGTTGTTGGTGCCAGAAGGGCTGGTCTGAGTATTTCAGAAACTGCTGATCTACTGGGATTTTCACGCACAACCATCTCTAGGGTTTACAGAGAATGGTCCGAAAAAGAAAAAACATCCAGTGAGTGGCAGTTCTGTGGGCGGAAATGCCTTGTTGATGCCAGAGGTCAGAGGAGAATGGGCAGACTGGTTCGAGCTGATAGAAAGGCAACAGTGACTCAAATTGCCACCCGTTACAACCAAGGTAGGCAGAAGAGCATCTCTGAACGCACAGTACGTCGAACTTTGAGGCAGATGGGCTACAGCAGCAGAAGACCACACCGGGTGCCACTCCTTTCAGCTAAGAACAGGAAACTGAGGCTACAATTTGCACAAGCTCATCGAAATTGGACAGTAGAAGATTGGAAAAACGTTGCCTGGTCTGATGAGTCTCGATTTCTGCTGCGACATTCGGATGGTAGGGTCAGAATTTGGCGTCAACAACATGAAAGTATGGATCCATCCTGCCTTGTATCAACGGTTCAAGCTGGTGGTGGTGGTGTCATGGTGTGGGGAATATTTTCTTGACACTCTTTGGGCCCCTTGGTACCAATTGAGCATCGTTGCAACGCCACAGCCTACCTGAGTATTGTTGCTGACCATGTCCATCCTTTATGACCACAATGTACCCAACATCTGATGGCTACTTTCAGCAGGATAATGCACCATGTCATAAAGCTGGAATCATCTTAGACTGGTTTCTTGAACATGACAATGAGTTCACTGTACTCAAATGGCCTCCACAGTCACCAGATCTCAATCCAATAGAGCATCTTTGGGATGTGGTGGAACGGGAGATTCGCATCATGGATGTGCAGCCGACAAATCTGCGGCAACTGTGTGATGCCATCATGTCAATATGGACCAAAATCTCTGAGGAATGCTTCCAGCACCTTGTTGAATCTATGCCACGAAGAATTGAGGCAGTTCTGAAGGCAAAAGGGGGTCCAACCCGTTACTAGCATGGTGTATCTAATAATGTGGCAGGTGAGTGTATGTAGGCAATAAGCGGCTTATACGTTACCACTCCTGATGGGGTTAGGGTAGGGTACTTCAGGAGCGCCGTGTCCCCGATATTCCAGACATCAACCCGAGTTGGTATACAGCGCGCGCTTTTCTTCTAAATTGTAGCGTTCCACGTGGCGTCCCACGTGGATGCCTGCGCCTCAGCTGTGTGATGGGTGCCGTAGGTACCGTAAATACCTTAAAGGGGTTATCCCATGAATAATGTAAAAAATGAAAATCAGACATCATATAGTACATGACAATCTCTTTCTAACAAAGCTAGAACCAGCCCTGTACCTCACATGGATCCAGAGATCTCCCCATTCATTGCTCTGCTAGATTTATATCAGTCTGGGAGCTCAAGGGCAGTGTCTTTTCCACTGCAGCTAAGGGGGTGTGTCTCAGCTCTCCCTATCACAGCTCAAGAGGCAGTTGAAAGATGAAACTGAGCATGTGTGGCCTTCTCAGTGAGCAGGTCAAAGAAATAAGAAATGAAGTGGCACTATACAGATACATTTTACTGAATAACTCAGTAGCTATACAACATTTTTAATTACATGCAATTACAAAAGATTTCAGATCCAGGTGCTGGTTTGAAAACTGTAGAATATTTTTCGTGGGACAACTCCTTTAAAGTTTTTTGTATTCCTTCTGTTGTAACGGGTGTGCTGGAATTCTTATTAGTAGCAGTGCACTTTTTCCTTTGGATTCTGGTGGAGACGTCTCTTTAATAATCCAAATTTACACAGCAGAGTGCCCTTTGATTACCAGTGGCTAATATAGGCTAATGCAGGTCTATGCAATATATAATGCCCCCCCCAGGGCCAGTAAATAATGCTCCTCCATGCCCCCATGTAGTGCCAGTATATATAATGTACCCTGTAGTGCAGAACATAACACTAATATCACTAATGCTGTCTTGGCGTCACAGAATTTGAAACGTACCTCGGAAAACCCTAGGGCAAACTGACCAGTTTCAATTTGGGTTGACTTTATTGTGATATATTGCTTCCTTTCCTGGCTTGATTCATTTTTCCATTACATTATAGTCTATAGCAGGGGTAGGCAACCTCCGACACTCCAGCTGTTGTGAAACTACAACTCCCAGCATGCATACTTCCTCTGCTCTTCTCAGAACTCAAAGAAATGAATAGAGCATGTTGTGAATTGTAGTTTCACAACAGCTGGAGTGCTGAAGCTTGCTGATCCCTGGTCTATAGTGTCGGATTGCAACAGTATCCTTAATCCTTGGAAATGAGCAGTATACACTGTAGTGTGATGGAAAAATGAATCCTGCCAGCAAAGCAGACAGTATGGACAATCACAATACATTAGTAAGTGCCTTGCAGTAACTTTGTTTAGATGATAAATGCCATTTGCTGAAGTGAGACAACCCCTTCAACCAAATGAAGCAACAGACAAAGATTTATGAGCTATGATTAAGGAAGAGAGAAAACTGACGTTACATCCTGGATCCGGCTCCCTTTTCTATTTAATATTTATTTTCTTTATCTAAATATACTGTATGCTGCCAAGGCAAACAGACCTGTGAAGCCTCAAGCACAAGTACAGTCATATGAAACCTACACAAGAATGCTAAATAAAGTAAGCTAATATAAGAAGCCACAGATTTTGCACACAATGCATGAAACATTGCAAAATGATTTTTGTTTTTCTCACCATGTACAACTTGCAGTTCATTTCAAATACAATGATGTTCATTTTTTTTTTTAATTGTTTCATAAATATATGATAATGGTGGTAGTTGAAGTGTTCTGTGACACATGGGTAAGCACAGAAAAAATGGGAGACTATGAATAGCTATTTAAAGGGGTTGTAATAATCACGCCCCCAATCCTTTTGACTGACAGCCTGACCCTCCTGCGCACTTGAATCTATGACGGTGCGTGCGCACTAGAACTATACACTAGCCAAGAGGAACGGGAAAAGTCCAGTGCGCACGCACCGTCATAGATGCGAGTGCGCAGAATCTCAGAGTGGGTCTAGCGCTGTCAGTCAAAAGGATTGGGGGCATGATTATTACAATAAGGCTCCATTCACACGTCCTGTTTTTCTTTCCTGATTCGATCCTGATTTTTTCAGGACCCATTCAAATGAATGGATCCAGATCAGGATCAGGATCGAATCAGGAAAGAAAAACAGGACGTGTGAATGGAGCCTAAGGGCAGCAGAATAATTACATGGGCGTGCCAGAACCAGTGCTCGGAGGGCATAAGCCCGCCTCCGAGTGCTCCTTTTGCTCATTAGCATATTCTTCAAAGCTGATTTTCCTGCCAAACCGGACCTAATACAAGAAAAAGAAAGGTATGCTTTTTGTCAGCGTTATCAGCCCTAACTGGCTATATGCCAAGTAGGGTATGCTTGCGCCAGGTGACAGAGCCTCTTTAAGGCTACTTTCACATTAGTGTTTTTGCTGTATCCAGCAGGGCTCAGCAAAAACGCTTCAGTTACTGATAATACAACCATCTGCATCCGTTTTGAACGATACGGTTGTATTATCTTTAACACACCCATGACGGGTCCATCATGAACTCCATTGAAATTCAATGGGGGACAGATCTGCTTTTTATTGTCTCAGATTGTGTCAGAGTTAAACGGATCTGTCTTGCTCTGCATCCCATGACAGAAAGAAAACCCCTTGCTGTGGTTTGCTCTCTGGTATGGGAACATAACCAAACGGAATGGAATGCTTTTTGGAGCATTCCGTTCTGTTCAGTTACGTTTTGTGCCCATTGACAATGAATAGGGACAAAACGGAAGCGTTTTTCTAAGTAGTCTAAGGGAAAGGCTACATGGCGACATTTGTCACAGGAGAAGTTGTGCAGCACAAAAATATATGAGACTCATCTGCAACTTGCGACTTTTTTAGAGGTGGGTTTTACTATGAAAACACAGCCTAGTCACAGGCAATGTATGTGTTGTGCGTGACTTCCATTAAAGTCAAAGGATGAGAAGTCCTGCGTGACCTGAGACACAAAATCCAGCATGTCTGGATCATTCTATTACTATCATGTCACAGCATGTCACATGTCGTATTGTGTTACCATTCCGAATTATTACATGAAATGTGCCGTGTAGCCATACCCTTAATTGATGATAGGGTAAGGAAGAGTCTACACTTCCACAATGCAATGTCATTGTGGTTTTGCACGATTCTTGTTAAAATTGTCACACATTTTGCAAAACTGCAACATTTTTACATGTGGCTTCACCCTAAACAATTCAGCAGGTATAATTAATCTGTGAGTGGTCAGCATCCATCATATTGGGGGAAAAGAGGTAGAAGAAACCTGTCAGGATGATGTTTGTCTTAATATAGTTTTGATATTGTATCATATTTTTCTTCCAGTCAGAATACCATTATGAATATACT
This sequence comes from Rhinella marina, assembly GCA_900303285.1. NCBI lineage: Eukaryota > Metazoa > Chordata > Amphibia > Anura > Bufonidae > Rhinella > Rhinella marina. The sequence continues at coordinate 13,059 of ONZH01019475.1, read as the reverse complement.
GAATGTGACAGCAAAGGAACCAGATGGCGTGTGGCTGTCCCTCATACACCAGGACTCTGCACAGGACTACCAGATCCAGTCAAAGGAACAGAATGTTGTAAGTTTATTGTGGCAGTGAATTTTCAGCTGATTATATTGTTAACCCTTTAACTCTCTATGATGTACCTGTAGCTTTATAGTACAATATATAATGGTAGGCAGAATCAGTGATACAGTATGGAACATGATGGTAGGTAGGAAGACAGCAGCATGGGGCACTGGGACGAGTGTGAAAACCCTCACAGATCCAAGCCTTGTTCATTTTTACACTGGCAGAGGACAACTTTGTCTGTCTGGGTGTCACAAACAGCTGTGCTGAACAGAAGTCCCTGGTGTCAAGAAACACATTATTCGTTGGGGAAAGGCTAGAGTCCAGCTACAATTGAAACTGCATGTTGAAGAGGTACGTAGGTCTCTGTTTGCTGATTTGCCTCGGCCTGGGGTGGCACATGAAAAAAATGCTCATGTTGATGATACTGAACTGGCCGCTGCTGCAGGTTCTGAAGCTTGTGATAGTGGAGACAGCAATGCCAGGAGGTAAGTTACTTTGTGGGGGATGGGGGGGTTGAGGGGCCTCAGATAGGCTGTTTCCTAGTAATAAATAATTTGGCCTCCCTTTTGGCAACATAAAAACATTTCTCATTTTGCTACAAGTCTAAAAGCGTGACTACCCAGTAATGATCAGATAGGTTCATGTGACTGTCATTACGTAAGTACACCATTCTGTTACTGGAAGTCCAGGAGGGAATTCCTTGCCAAATAACAATGGCTGAAATGCAAAGACAGTCTCCTGAACATTGCGCCCCCTGCAAGCTAGAATACTTTTTGAGAAAGCGTTGCACGACTAGATTTATCACGTGCGTCATGTAGGAAGCATGTTATTTCCTCCAAATGCAGCATGGTCATGAAGTTCCTGCCGTTTTCACTGACCATCTTGATCAGTTTGAGTTTGCGGGGAGACTTCCAGCAGCATGTTTGGCAACTGACTGGCTGTGTGGGTACTCTCTGCCCTGCTTTTGTTGGAGATGGGAGGATGTTCATGGAGGATGATGTGGAGGAGACAGATAAGCGCCTGGTGTGAGAACCATGCCAGCACAAATGTGGAGATGCTAATAGGACCTGGCCTTGTTGCTGAAGTACTGCCTCACCACTGCCGCAAAAAACATTGACCCAATGGGCCATGAAATACATGTCAAAGGAGAATACATAAAATACAACCGCACACTGCTGCCAGATAAAGCACAAAATGCCATAATGATATAGAGTATTACAAAGCTCATGCTATGCTTGTTTGATAAATAGAGACTCTTGGCAAATATATTTTGTACAAAATTATCTGAGCCCATTCACCGGATCGTCAAGGTGGTCTCTGCAGAATGGGAACCTAACACTTTGTCCTACCTGTTACGTGCCAGTCTTGGCTTCCATATAATCAGGGGGTGTTTTGTTCCACATGCATGTAATGTCCACTTGCCTTTTGCCATTTCTGGTGCTTCAAAGGCCTCCCCTAGTTCAGGAGTGCAGACACTAACACTAACTAACGTAACAGGTAGGACAAAGTGTTAGGTTCCCATTCTGCAGAGACCACCTTGACGATCCGGTGAATGGGCTCAGATAATTTTGTACAAAATATATTTGCCAAGAGTCTCTATTTATCAAACAAGCATAGCATGAGCTTTGGAATACTCTATATCATTATGGCATTTTGTGCTTTATCTGGCAGCAGTGTGCGGTTGTATTTTATGTATTCTCCTTTGACATGTATTTAGCCATAGCAACCAGCACCTGCACTCTGGGATGTGCTGACTGAAATTCCTTTTTTTTTCCTTTGAAATACATGTACTGTCCCTGCCCATAACAGCTGCACCAGGTGTCCACTGTGGTGTGCACCTTACTGCACAGAGATAATTGCAAGGAGTGGTCCAGATGGAGAAATAATATCTCCCAGCAGGGGTGAGTGCACACCATCAGTTCCCTAATGGCAGCAGAATAAACGTGGTATGGCAGAGACTGCACCACCAGCAACTTGGTCAGGTGGGAGTTTAGCTTGTGCACCAGCAGATTGCATAGAGTTGTATCCTGACCACAAATTTCGTTATTGTTGGCTGACGGTGAAACAGAATTGGATGAGGAGTAGCCTGAATGAGGAAACAGTAACTCATGATGAAGATGATAAGAACACTGTACTACATGTGGATGCAACCTGGTTGCTGCAAAGGTTTACAAATGAGACTCTTGTTGAGCTAGTTAGTAGCCACTTATTTTCCAACAGTAACTGGAGATGCCACTTCATGTGGTTCAATAGAGCCATGGTGCCTATGTTTGTATTTGTTATATTTAGATTTAGTGCAAGCACTATTAAAGCCCGTACTTGACATGTGCAATTTATATTTCCCTTAAAACGTATCTTTTATTAATTCGCTTAAAGGGGTTTTCCGGGAATTAAGAAAATGAAAATACTTAAATATTACTTTATAATAAATGTATTCTCAAATACCTTTCATTAGTTATATTGGCTCCTTTTATCTGGGGAGCAATCATTAGGAGAAACAAAATGGCCGCTGTCCTATTAGTGCACACAGAATCTGTCCTAATCACACAGGAGGACAAGTTACCTTACAACGCTGAGCTAAAGAGCTGCCTCATCCTCCTCTCTGCTCTGCCTGTCAGGGATTATTATCCTGAATACAGTTTAATATTATATTCAGCTCAATCTCTGGGGAATTTAGTTCATGAGGAGACATGAAGTACAGAGAGGACAGACAGGACAGACTGTGGTAATGGAGACTGCACACAAGTGCTGCTCATTAGTCACATCTGATCCTCCTCTCATGTCTCCTCATCATCTCCATTCCCACAGATATTCACCTGTATTCAGGATCATAATCCCTGACAAGCAGAGCAGAGAGGAGGATGAGGCAGCTCTTTACCTCAGTGTTACGAGGTAACTTGTCCTCCTGTGTGATTAGGACAATTTTAGTGTGGACTAATAGGACGGTGGCCATTTTATTTCTCCTGATGATTGCTCCCCAGACAAAACGAGCCATTATAACTAATGAAAGGTATTTGTGAATATACTTATTATAAATTAATATTTAGGTATTTACATTTTCTTAATTCCCGGAGAACCCCTTTAAAAGAACCCATCATTTATCTTAAAACTATCAGTGATCCTGTCCCATATTTAGAAATTGTCAATATATGGAGTTCTGTTGATCTCACAGTTCTCCTATAAGCACATACACACGCAGGGCTCTGTTTCAATACAGCATTTCTATTCCCTACATATACTTGGAAGCCTCTATGCGCGCCATCCAGGCCTCCAGTATTTACTGTGTCCCTAGTTGCGGTAGTTATTGCTAAATCTAAGTTGGGATAGATCACTGCCTAAAAGACCCTCTCTTACTGCCCCCCGACATGTTTCGCCATTACTCTGGCGTCTTCAGGGGTTAGGGCTGCCCCTGTTCCAAGCGCTAACTATTCAAATACAAATCCTAAACAGGGAGGCTATCTTGAGCATGTGCCATGGGGCTCTGTCAGTAAAGACAGAGAGGATACAACTGAAACTGAAAGGCAAGCTCTTTGCAATATGTATGTTGCACCTTTCAGAAGCCAGGGTGACTGTGGCATGCTACTACTACTATTATTACTACTGCTTTTGGCTGGATGGCTGGTGCTGGTACTGATGATACCCACATTCTGACTCTGGGAGGTTGAGAATTCTGTATTTTGTTTTTCACTCTTCTGTTTTCCAGACATTTTATTATGATGCCTATAAACAGAGTCTGAGGTTTGGTACACAGATTATTAAACAGCACTAGCAAAATTGCAAGTGTGTCTCTGTAACTTAAAGACAGAGGTGTAATTAAATGTCCCAAATACCCCCCTTCCACAACACACACTACACACTGGTATTAACAATTTTTGCAGTGATTTCTTTGCACTGAAATGTCATTGAACTACACTCTGATGCAATAATGTTTTTACTAAAACATGGGTGTGATAATGACATTTTTTTGCAGTAAAACTTATTTAAACTAGGTGTTCTGAAGCAGTAATGCGTTCACTAAAATAGGTGTGACAATGCTATTTTTTGCAGTGAAATGTCTTTGAACTGGTCTGATGCATTAATGCATTTACTAAAATACGTGTGAATGCAATTTTGCAGCAAAAACATTTTGAACTACATGCTCTGATGCTGTAATGAATTCACTAAAACATGGGTCTGACATCTTTGAACTAGACAGTCTAATGCAGTAATGCGCTCAGTAACCTGGTATAATTTGCATTACTGCATCTGATCGGATGTAGCAGGGTTAACACACAAACTCTTAACTCAAATTTCTTATCTCATCACGTTATCTTCAAACCAAAGCCATTGAAAAGCAATTGAAGGTGTTTGCTTAATGCATTTAGTTTAGATAACACGTCTCAGAAAGCATGTGTATTAACTCTACTACATTTGTATACTGATTTAAAATGTATTTATTGTATGTACTGTAATATTTTGTCTACAAGATATTGTGACTTGCTTGTTTCTATTATACTTACTACCTCTATATTTGACATGTATGGTTGTATTGCCTCTATTATTTAGATATATATGGGTGGTGTATAGATAACTTTATTGATAATTGGTCTATGGCGGTTTCTACCGCGTCCCCTATTTTTTTTCACCATGACACACTTACTGCTGCTATCTCTTTGTTTTTAATATAATTTATTATTATGAAATTTTAGATTAATAAAGATTTTGTAATACTTGTAACATTATTGTGGTGGCCATTTTTTTTTGTTTGGTGGGGTAAAAAAATGCCTGTAAATAACTCACAGAAAGGGCTAGAGGGCTGCAAATTGAACCACAATGGGGGTAAGAGCAGTACAGTTGCCCTGCAAACAAATGTGAATAGGGAAATGATATAACATTAAAAAAATACATAAATATTAGAGATGAGCGAGTAGTGTTCGATCGAGCCGGTATTCGATCGAATACTACGCTATTCGGTATACTCGATTTCAATCGAGTATAACGGCGATGGCGCACTTAGAATTCGTTTCCCCTCCCACCTTCCCTGGCGCTCTTTTTCCACCAATCAACATGCAGGGGGGGTATGACAGGCACGCTGAGCACGCTGGCAGCGCGAAAACAGCGTCTACATGGATTGGCTGGAAAAACCATGTGACCTCGAATATTAAAAACTCAGCTCTTCCTGCTCGTACGCATATGCTGCGTGAACTTAGTCAGGGACAGAGGCTGGAGAAGGGACAGACAGGTTTTAGCAGTTGGACAGGCAGGAGCGTGATTAAAAGCCCTTATCAGGGCTACTATAGTGCAGTACAGTGATAGCTTTACTACAAGATACACTTTACAGAGAACGGCTGCCGTATTCAGGGATAGCTGCTGGAGTAGGGACAGAGAGAGGCATTAGTGGTGTATTAGGTGCTCTGCTACATACCAAACTATATTTGGCACTACTGTTCTGCGTTCTTTTTGGCTGAAAAACCCTGTTATATAACTAGTGTGTATATGCACCATCTGATCTGGCAGTATACGGCTGTGAATTTTATTTTTTTTTTTAAATACAGTTTATTTGGCTCTAGTGTTCTGGGTTCTGTGTGCCTGCAATACCCTTTTTGTATACCAGGTGTAAATACCCACCGTCTGTACAGTTAGTACACGGCTGTGTACCTTGAAATATACAATATCTAGGCCTTTTAATTGGCCACTGTACTGTGCGTTCTCTTGCTAAATTATTTCACATACCTGGTGTAAATACCCACCGTCTGTACAGTTAGTACACGGCTGTGTACCTTGAAATATACAATATCTAGGCCTTTTAATTGGCCACTATACTGTGCGTTCTCTTGCTAAATTATTTCACATACCTGGTGTAAATACCCACCGTCTGTACAGTTAGTACACGGCTGTGTACCTTGAAATATACAATATCTAGGCCTTTTAATTGGCCACTATACTGTGCGTTCTCTTGCTAAATTATTTCACATACCTGGTGTAAATACCCACCGTCTGAGCAGTTAGTACACGGCTGTGTACCTTGAAATATACAATATCTAGGCCTTTTAATTGGCCACTATACTGTGCGTTCTCTTGCTAAATTATTTCACATACCTGGTGTAAATACCCACCGTCTGTAGCAGTTAGTACACGGCTGTGTACCTTGAAATATACAATATCTAGGCCTTTTAATTGGCCACTGTACTGTGCGTTCTCTTGCTAAATTATTTCACATACCTGGTGTAAATACCCACCGTCTGTACAGTTAGTACACGGCTGTGTACCTTGAAATATACAATATCTAGGCCTTTTAATTGGCCACTATACTGTGCGTTCTCTTGCTAAATTATTTCACATACCTGGTGTAAATACCCACCGTCTGTACAGTTAGTACACGGCTGTGTACCTTGAAATATACAATATCTAGGCCTTTTAATTGGCCACTGTACTGTGCGTTCTCTTGCTAAATTATTTCACATACCTGGTGTAAATACCCACCGTCTGTACAGTTAGTACACGGCTGTGTACCTTGAAATATACAATATCTAGGCCTTTTAATTGGCCACTGTACTGTGCGTTCTCTTGCTAAATTATTTCACATACCTGGTGTAAATACCCACCGTCTGTACAGTTAGTACACGGCTGTGTACCTTGAAATATACAATATCTAGGCCTTTTAATTGGCCACTATACTGTGCGTTCTCTTGCTAAATTATTTCACATACCTGGTGTAAATACCCACCGTCTGAGCAGTTAGTACACGGCTGTGTACCTTGAAATATACAATATCTAGGCCTTTTAATTGGCCACTATACTGTGCGTTCTCTTGCTAAATTATTTCACATACCTGGTGTAAATACCCACCGTCTGAGCAGTTAGTACACGGCTGTGTACCTTGAAATATACAATATCTAGGCCTTTTAATTGGCCACTATACTGTGCGTTCTCTTGCTAAATTATTTCACATACCTGGTGTAAATACCCACCGTCTGTACAGTTAGTACACGGCTGTGTACCTTGAAATATACAATATCTAGGCCTTTTAATTGGCCACTATACTGTGCGTTCTCTTGCTAAATTATTTCACATACCTGGTGTAAATACCCACCGTCTGTACAGTTAGTACACGGCTGTGTACCTTGAAATATACAATATCTAGGCCTTTTAATTGGCCACTGTACTGTGCGTTCTCTTGCTAAATTATTTCACATACCTGGTGTAAATACCCACCGTCTGTACAGTTAGTACACGGCTGTGTACCTTGAAATATACAATATCTAGGCCTTTTAATTGGCCACTGTACTGTGCGTTCTCTTGCTAAATTATTTCACATACCTGGTGTAAATACCCACCGTCTGTACAGTTAGTACACGGCTGTGTACCTTGAAATATACAATATCTAGGCCTTTTAATTGGCCACTGTACTGTGCGTTCTCTTGCTAAATTATTTCACATACCTGGTGTAAATACCCACCGTCTGAGCAGTTAGTACACGGCTGTGTACCTTGAAATATACAATATCTAGGCCTTTTAATTGGCCACTATACTGTGCGTTCTCTTGCTAAATTATTTCACATACCTGGTGTAAATACCCACCGTCTGTACAGTTAGTACACGGCTGTGTACCTTGAAATATACAATATCTAGGCCTTTTAATTGGCCACTGTACTGTGCGTTCTCTTGCTAAATTATTTCACATACCTGGTGTAAATACCCACCGTCTGTACAGTTAGTACACGGCTGTGTACCTTGAAATATACAATATCTAGGCCTTTTAATTGGCCACTATACTGTGCGTTCTCTTGCTAAATTATTTCACATACCTGGTGTAAATACCCACCGTCTGTACAGTTAGTACACGGCTGTGTACCTTGAAATATACAATATCTAGGCCTTTTAATTGGCCACTGTACTGTGCGTTCTCTTGCTAAATTATTTCACATACCTGGTGTAAATACCCACCGTCTGTACAGTTAGTACACGGCTGTGTACCTTGAAATATACAATATCTAGGCCTTTTAATTGGCCACTGTACTGTGCGTTCTCTTGCTAAATTATTTCACATACCTGGTGTAAATACCCACCGTCTGAGCAGTTAGTACACGGCTGTGTACCTTGAAATATACAATATCTAGGCCTTTTAATTGGCCACTATACTGTGCGTTCTCTTGCTAAATTATTTCACATACCTGGTGTAAATACCCACCGTCTGTACAGTTAGTACACGGCTGTGTACCTTGAAATATACAATATCTAGGCCTTTTAATTGGCCACTGTACTGTGCGTTCTCTTGCTAAATTATTTCACATACCTGGTGTAAATACCCACCGTCTGTACAGTTAGTACACGGCTGTGTACCTTGAAATATACAATATCTAGGCCTTTTAATTGGCCACTGTACTGTGCGTTCTCTTGCTAAATTATTTCACATACCTGGTGTAAATACCCCACCGTCTGAGCAGTTAGTACACGGCTGTGTACCTTGAAATATACAATATCTAGGCCTTTTAATTGGCCACTATACTGTGCGTTCTCTTGCTAAATTATTTCACATACCTGGTGTAAATACCCACCGTCTGTACAGTTAGTACACGGCTGTGTACCTTGAAATATACAATATCTAGGCCTTTTAATTGGCCACTGTACTGTGCGTTCTCTTGCTAAATTATTTCACATACCTGGTGTAAATACCCACCGTCTGTACAGTTAGTACACGGCTGTGTACCTTGAAATATACAATATCTAGGCCTTTTAATTGGCCACTATACTGTGCGTTCTCTTGCTAAATTATTTCACATACCTGGTGTAAATACCCACCGTCTGAGCAGTTAGTACACGGCTGTGTACCTTGAAATATACAATATCTAGGCCTTTTAATTGGCCACTATACTGTGCGTTCTCTTGCTAAATTATTTCACATACCTGGTGTAAATACCCACCGTCTGAGCAGTTAGTACACGGCTGTGTACCTTGAAATATACAATATCTAGGCCTTTTAATTGGCCACTGTACTGTGCGTTCTCTTGCTAAATTATTTCACATACCTAATTATATACCCAAATATTGTATTTGCAACCAAAAAAAAAATAAAATGCGGAGGGGGGCTAGCGGAATCGGACGTGGACGAGGACGGGGGCGCGGAAATGCTGTTGGTGGCCTTGTTGAAGCCAGTGGGGATACAATGCGTGCTGGTGAGGGTCAGCCAGGATCCCACTCATCCAGAATCCCTGCCTTTATGGGACAGTTAAGCAGGGGGCGAGTTACACCGCTTTGAGGCCTGAGCAGGTTGAACAGGTGGTGCAATGGATAGCCGATAGCGCTTCCACACAGTTGTCCACCAGCCAGTCATCCACACAGTCTCACTCTGACCCTCCTTCCTCCACACCTGGCCAACAGAGTCATCCCACCCTTGACCCCTCCCAGGAGCTCTTTTCGGGTCCTTTTTCAGATGTGCCGGAAGAATCCCAGGAGCTAGCAGAGGAATTTGTTTGTAGTGATGCCCAAACACTTGAGTTTTCGCCATCTCCTGCTGATGTGGACCCTGAACCAGCATCTGTTATCATGAGCGATGATGATGATGAGACGCAGTTGCCATCAAGGGAGGCTGTTGGAATGTCCAGTGGGCAGGAGGAGCAGAGTGAGGAAGAGGAGGTGGTGGATGACGAAATGACCGACCCCACTTGGCCAGGGGTGATGTCCAGCGGGGAAAGCAGTGGAGAGGTGGTGGTCTGCGCAGCACCGAAAAAGGCAGCAAGAGGCAGAGGGATGTCCAGAGGCAGAGGGATGTCCAGAGGCAGAGGGATGTCCAGAGGCAGAGGGATGTCCACAGGCAGAGGGATGTCCACAGGCAGAGGACAGTCCAGACAGAGTAGTGAGGCCACAGCCAGCACGGCCGAAGCTGTTCCCGGCAGCGGGCAGTCGCGCGAAGCTCCCCCATCGAGGCCTCGTACTTCTGTGGTGTGGAGATTTTTTAATGTTTGTGCGGATGACAAACTGAGCGCGGTTTGCACACTCTGCCACTCAAAACTGAGTAGGGGCTCTGAGAAGAGCAATCTGACCACCTCAGGCATGCGGCGTCACTTGGAAGTCAAGCACTGGGCTGAGTGGGAGAGAGCAAACGCAATACAACCTGCGCCCGGTCCTGCTGCCACTGCCTCTTCCCCTTTGTTGTGTGCTGCCACTGCGGTCCAGACCTCCAGCCAGGACACCTCCACATCTGCCTCTGCCTCGGCTACTTTGGGGCCTTCTCCTTCAGCCTCCCCTTCCCCCGCCTCTTCGCCTGCACCTTCACACTCCTCGTCCCATCAACTGTCCATCTCGCAGGCGTTCGACCGCAGGCGGAAGTACGCCTCGAGTCACCCCCAAGCCCAAGCCTTAAACTGCCACATCTCCAAACTGCTGGCCCTGGAGATGTTGCCGTTTAGGCTTGTGGAGACGCAGGCCTTCCGCGACCTGATGGCGGCTGCCGCACCTCGCTATTCCGTCCCCAGCCGCCACTACTTTTCCCGGAGTGCCGTCCCCGCCCTGCACCAGCACGTGTCGCGTAACATCAGGCGGGCCGCTGAGGTACGCAGTCAGCGCAAAGGTCCACTTGACCACCGACTCGTGGACAAGCGCTTGCGGCCAGGGACGCTACATCTCTTTGACGGCACACTGGGTGAATGTAGTGGAAGCGGGGACGGGGTCGCAAACAGAGACGGCCTACCTACCACCCCCGCCCAAGATTGCCAGCATGGGTTCTGATAAACCCCCCTCCTCCTCCTCCTCCTCCTCTGCCTTAACATCGCCCTCAGCCGCTAGCTGGAAGCGTTGCAGCACTGGCGCGGGGAGACGTCAGCAGGCGGTGCTTAAGCTCATCAGCTTGGGCGACAGGAAGCACAGCGCCCCAGAGGTGAGGGACGCCATATTGCAGCAGACGGAGATGTGGCTGTCGCCGCTGCAGCTAGGACCAGGCATGGTCGTGTGCGATAACGGCCGTAACCTGGTGGCGGCTCTGGAGCTTGCCGAACTCGATCACGTACCATGCCTGGCCCACGTTTTTAATCTGGTAGTCCAAAAATTTCTAAAGACTTACCCCAACCTGGCAGAGCTACTGGTGAAAGTGCGGCGCTTGTGCGCTCACTTTCGGAAGTCAACTGTAGCTGCTGCTAGCTTAAAAAAACTCCAGCAACGCCTCCATTTGCCTGAACATCGGCTGTTGTGCGACCTGCCGACTCGCTGGAATTCCACCTATTCCATGTTGGCCAGGGTGTGTGAGCAGCAGAGAGCATTGATGGAGTACCAGATTATGAATCCACGCGTGCCTCCAACTCAGCTCCCTCAGTTTGCCAACCACGAGTGGCCATGGATGGCAGACATATGCGATGTACTGCGTATCTTTGAGGAGTCCACCAAGAAGGTCAGTAGCGAGGACGCTATAGTGAGCGTAACCATCCCGCTCCTATGCGTCCTTAAAGAATCGCTCATCGCAATAAGGGAGAACGCATTGCACGCAGAGGAGATGGGGGTAGGAGGAGACGCAACGGAGCTACACAGTCAGACCACACTTTTGTCTGCTTCACGGTGGCAGTTGCAGGAGGAGGAGGAGGATGAGGAGGAGGACGACGTGGAGGTGGCTGTGGAAGAGGAGGAGGATGCTGGCGGCGAGGGTAGCAGTCAGGCTGTGTGCGTCCCATTGGTTCAGCGCGGATGGGGCGGAGAGGAGGCGGAAGAGGAAGAGGAGGAAATGGCAAGTGATCCTTCTGGTGGGGGCAGTGAGGTCATGCCTATTCAGAGTCTGGCACACATGGCTGACTTCATGCTGGGCTGCTTTTCCCGGGACACACGTGTTGTCCGGATAGTGGAGAAAAAACTGTACTGGGTCTTCGCACTCCTGGACCCCCGGTATAAAGATAACGTCTCCTCTTTTATTCCGGTAGAGGAGAGGACGAATCGATTGCTGGAATACCAGAGGGAACTCGTGCAGAACATGATGGAGATTTTCCCACCCACCATCGCTGGCGGCAGAGAGGAGAGGGTCTCCCAGAGTCCCACAACATCTATCAGGCCCACAGCCACCAGGGGAACACTCTCCAAGGTGTGGGACACGTTCATGGCACCCCTCGTGCAACTTCCATCACTGCGGGGCCCGCTATCAGCAGGAGGGACAAGTATCGGCGGATGTTGCGGGAGTACCTGGCAGACCGTACCCCTGTCCTCCCCATCCCTCGGCGTCCTACACTTACTGGGTCTCCAAGTTGGACACGTGGCTGGAACTGTCCCTGTACGCCTTGGAGGTGCTTGCCTGCCCTGCCGCCAGCGTGCTATCAGAAAGGGTGTTCAGCGCAGCCGGGGGCATTATAACCGATAAGCGCAGCCGCCTGTCAACCGACAGTGCTGACAGGCTGACGCTAATCAAAATGAACAGCAAGTGGATTGACCCGGACTTTGCTTCTCCAACCGTGGAAAGCAGCCAAAAGTGAAGTGCCATCTGTATGAAGTGCCATTTCCACCTCCACCTCCTCCTCCTCCTCCTTAACCGCCGTAGAATTGCTCCGTAAATAAGAAAAATTTAATATCATTTATTTTTGGTCTCACCTCTTGGGCCTCCACAAAATTGTTTAAGAGGTCTCACTTGGCCTCCCACATAATTTTTAAGAGGTCTCACCTCTTGGGCCTCCACAAAATTTTAAAGGGTCTCACCTCTTGGGCCTCCACATAATTTTTAACAGGTCTCACCTCTTGGCCCTCCACATAATTTTTAACGGGTCTCACCTCTTGGGCCTCCACAATAAATTTTTAACACGTCTCACCTCTTGGCCTCCACATAATTTTAACAGGTCTCACCTCTTGGGCCTCCACAAATTTTTAAGAGGTCTCACCTCTTGGGCCTCCACAAAATCTTTAAGAGGTCTCACCTCTTGCCTCCACAAAATTTTTAAAGAGGTCTCACCTCTTGGGCCTCCACATAATTTTTAAGAGGTCTCACCTCTTGGGCCTCAAAATTTTTAAGAGGGTCTCACCTC
>ONZH01019474.1:0-112998 GCA_900303285.1 Rhinella marina | reverse complement strand
CCCCTTGCCTATGCCATCTGTGGTTGTCATAGGCAACGTGATTTTAAGGGGTGCAGAATTTCATCTTTTTTTTTGTCTAGTTTGGCTTGGGGTCCATGGCAATGTAGAGGAAAGAAGGTTTCCTTGTATGGTCTCACTTTACAGAGAGGTTAGATTGTGTTTGGAGTGTATTGTTGAGAGGCTGTGATAGTGGCGTAATAGTGCGACTTGGGCGCGTTATATGCACCCAGACATGCTTCCCCTGCTGTCCCAGTTGCATTCCAGCAGTGTTGGCATCCTTTTCTGAGGTTCCAGGGTGGACTTGGTGACCTCCAAGTGGTCGAATTGAGATTTCCAAGTGGCGAGCATTTTTTCCCCATAGACTTTAATGGGATTCGATATCCGGTCGAATAGTCGAATTTCGCAGTCTATTCGAATCGAATTTCGAAATTTCGAATATTTCACTACTCGCTCATCTCTAGTTTCATCCAAAGTCGATTCGCTAATCTCGAGTAGCCACCATTTTAGGAAAAAAAGCAAACATTTGTTACCACAAAGCGTGAGGAAATTCGAATTCATTGCAAATCGAATTTTTCCTAAACTTCGGATTGAATTACACTTCTGATTCTTCCTTTCACTCAACACTAGCCATAGTCATTAAAATTAAAGGAAATAAACACTTGAAGTAGATCACTGTGTATAATAAATATATAGAATATATCAGTTTCACTTTTTCAATTGAATTACTGAAATAAATTAAACTTTTTGATGATATTCTAATTAATTGAGATGCAGATAGATAAATATAGGGGATCATTTACTGAGCTGAAATATGCCCCGCTCATGCCAGTTCTAAAATTGTGGTCGTGGGCAGGAAAGGAGACAGCCAGGCAGGCCCGTCTCATTCATCATTTACTATTCCTGTTTTAGGCGTAGAAAATGGTCTAAATGTAATACAGCTAGGAATGTGTCTTACATTTAAAACTGGTGCTGAATGTGCCGAAGTTATGGAGAGGCCTGCCCCTTTCATAACTCCGGTGATCTGCCGCCATCACAGGGCTTTTACTAAGACTAGCGCCTGAAACGCTGGTATTAATAAATGTGCCCCATAGAGTGTGTGTGTGTGTGTGTGTGTGTGTGTGGATAGATAGATAGATCTCACACAAAATAGGAACACTAAACACTGACATCTGTTAGATAGGTGTTATTACAATCTTTCTTTTATTAAAGCAATGCTTGCAGTCTTTATTTCATTGGTTAGGGGAGAGGAGGTATTCTTTCTTTCCGAATTAGAATTACAAACAAGAAAAGTTATATTTAAAATTAAATTATATGTAGCTCATAAAAAAGCATTACAGCTGTCTGAATGCAGTCTTATTGTGGTTTACGAGCATGGATAAAGTAATAGCCATCTTCATTACTGATCTCCATTCCTGACATTTCAAACCGTGGTGTCACCTTTAATTTAACTATTTCATACCCGGCCTCTCTAAATGATTTTTCCACATCATCCCTAGATAAGGACAGATGGGGAAAATACTTGTTGCCAACATGGTAGTATGTACAATTGAGAATACTCTGAATTATAATGTGACCCCCGGGTTTCAGTAGTTCCTTAAGCTTTTTCAGTATATTGATGAAGTCTTCCAGGTCTTTACATGGAGATTCTAAGCAGAGGCAGCTAATCAGACAGTCAGCTTCTGGCATAGGCACAGGATGGTATGGCTTCTCTGCAAGAGCATCACACTTCAACACCTTGGTTACTTTCCTCCTCAGCATTTCTTCCTTTTTTTCCCAATTATCACTGTTAATAATAAAATAGGCATAGATATTATTACTAGACAGCGAGTTTCAGACGGTTTGCCAAACTTCCCAAAAAGATTCAATTCACTGAATTTGTGACGCATCGTATTAGAAAACAGCTATTTCCTAGCTGCTGAGAACCTGTATAGTGGTGTAGAACATGCATAGGGAATCTGCTGTGGTAGTGAAACAATACTGTGAGTCAGTATGTTGAATCACTGCACACTTCACTCATTTGGTCAGTTACAGGGCCAAAACTGACCAAATAACTCAAGTGTGAAGTCAGCCATACAAGTCAATGATAGCTTTTACACCGTCGTCAGCTGATTCCACATAGATGTCTACAGAACCTGTTCTGTTACATGCTGAAACAAGTAGTGCCCCCATGACCAAGGGGTGAGGTGGCAACAGCATGAGTCGTCAACACAGTGGCCCAGTCACAGAATGGTGAGGGTGGGAATCACATGAGTCATCAACACAGTGGCCCAGTCACAGAGTGGGCCATGCCGATTGTCCTCCGGTGGCTTGATGAAAAATTCCCACACCACCAAGTGCTGACTGCCTGCTACCGCTGCCTCCATGAATCCCTGCCTTGGCATTTATGGTGTGAACATCTCTAATATCTTTTTTTTCCCCCTTAAGCCTGAGAAGTGTGCTTTCTTCACCCACGCAGCATGCTAGACCACAAGTACTTATATATAAACTAAATACATCTCAAAACTGGTTTGTATCAGACTGCAAATTCACCCCAAAAGCAAGAATGAATAGACATACTTATATATATGAAATAAATACACCCCAAAACTGGTTGTATTAGGCAATACTTTCAACCCAATAACAGATGCTAGGATTACTGCAATTACTGTTTAAAACAACCTAAAATCTGTAGTTATAGATCACTTTTAGTAACCCCAATTAGTGCAGCAAGGTGTATTAGAACAGCCCCTATTACCCAGCCTTTACACTATCCTATTGATTCCTGATCATTCCCTGCGGTGTGGATAATGCCTCCCTATCCTTTCCCTACACTTTGAATAATGTTGCTCTGAACTGATCAATTTTTTTGTGAATAAAATATTTTCTAAACGCTGTCTCTAGTGCCTATAACGTCTCTCACTGCACTAAGTTCACTGTAAAATGATGGAGACCGGGCATGAGGAGGCTTTTTATAGGTCTTTGCCATCAGAGGGGCTGGCTATCTGCGGATTGGCTGTCTGCATGGCATTGTGGGTTTAGCAGTGGCAAAACTCACAGAAACAAAAGGATAAAAAAACATCCTGCATGATGTGATAATGATTGCAGATGTCAGTGGCTATATATATCAAAGTAAATCACAGAAAAATAATATTAGTGCACAAAAATAGATGTAAACAATATATACTGTATAAACTAAGACCTCATTCTGATATGATAAATCTGAGACTCTTAGCCAATATATTTTGATCAAAACACATCTGTGCCCACCTACCCAGCGTCACGGTGGTCTCAGGTCAGGCAGGTCCTACGCTAAACCTAACTATGCCATTGGGCATCTATATCTAGGAGCGTGGACGCTGCACATAGAGGTCACTAGGAGCAACACACCTATATGTGCATACAGCAACCAATGAGAGGAGGAGCAAACACACCTATATGTACCACGCAATCAAGGCGCTCAATTTGATAGGAAGAGATGTGTTTTGATCAAAATATATTGGCTAAGAGTCTCAGATTTTATCATATCAGAATGAGGTCTTAGTTTATACAGTATATATTGTTTGCATCTATTTTTGTGCACTAATATTCTTTTTCTGTGATTTACTTTGATATATATAGCCACTGACATCCGCAATCATTATCATCACATCATGCAGGATGTTTTTTATCCTTCTGTTTCTGTGAGTTTTGCTTAGTTTATAACATGTACCTGAGGCAGTGGCACCTTCAGGTGTGAATGCGCTCTTAGCTTATCTTGAGTAGCATTCTTGTGCACTTTTGCTCTTCCTATCAAATTGAGTGCCTTGATTGTGTGGTACATATAGGTGTGTTTGCTCCTCCTCTCATTGGTTGCTGTATGCACATAGAGGTCACTAGGAGCAACACACCTATATGTGCAGCGCCCACGCTCCTAGATATAGATGCCCAACGGCATACTTAGGTTTAGCGTAGGACCTGCCTGACCTGAGACCACCGTGATGCTGGGTAGGTGGGCACAGATGTGTTTTGATCAAAATATATTGGCTAAGAGTCTCAGATTTTATCATATCAGAATGAGGTCTTTGTTTAGCAGTGGCACCATAAAAAATTGCTTTGGCATCAAGCCTTTGTGCCAGGGATCAATACACAATGTTGTGGTTCCATTGAGATTTTGCACAAAGCATGACAGAACTGCTTTATGCTATGATATAAAGTTCCTACAGAAGGACCTGCACACTCATATGAACTCTGCAGGTTCTCAAGCTACAGTAGGCCATGGCAAGGAGGCAGAACTGTACTGTATACAGTAAGTGTACATGGTCTTTTCTGGAGTGTCTAAGTTTAGGATTTCTGATGTTGGTCTGTATTTAGGGGGTCTGCCCTAGTTTGGGGACTGTTTTTTTATGGTATCTGTTCAAGGATAGTATTTGTTCAGGTTGTTTAGGATGTCCGAGGTCTAAATTAATTTTAGGGTTCAGAAAATGAAGGTGTAGTTACAGGTAACCACCACCAGATGGCGCATGGAACTACAGTTTGCAAGTAAATGCAAGTGTCACGTCAATCAGATTTGGCAGAGTTCAGCGTAGCTCCAATCTCCTTGAGGAAATCGGGGCTGCGCTGCTGTTTTAATACCCCCTCCCCAATATTAAAACATTGGTGGCGCAGTGCGCCCTCCCCCCAGTATTAAATCATTGGTGGCGCAGTGCACCCTCCAAGCAATCACTAGTAGAGGTGCACTGCGGCGGTAATGCAATTGACAATATATGGCTAAACCCTCACACTGATGTTAAAATTAGATTTTCGCCAATATATTCTTATATCAAGAACATACCGGAGCCCGAGCACCGCGTCAAGGTATCTCAGAGTGGCTCGGGACCTAACGCTAACCTACCTTGCCATTAGGCAACTGTGGAAGGAGCATATAGGCCGACACACAGCAACCTACTCCTAGTTACCTCCAGCGTGAAATCACATATACAATGGGAGGAGGGAGGAGACTATGAGCCCCACCTACCAATGACTCATGTGACTCAGGCTACACAGGTGCACCAGAATGTTACCATAAGATGTAAGTAATGGTACATTCAGACCAGGAGTTGCCACACCTCCAAGTATAAGTGTTCAAATACAATGAAGGAAAAAAAACGTGGTCTAAAATGCAGAAAATTGCTCAGACCCCATATGCTGTTGCGCATATCAAACCGGGGGAGCAATTCCTGCACATGTGGTCCGTTGCTAACAGCAATCCCCAGCAAAAATGCATACAATGGAGGATGCTTGCAGCGGACCACATGTACCACAAAACCATCCTACACAAGGTAACAAATTGTGTGGATGTGGCAAACTATATAATAAAGCAATCACTAGTAGAGGTGCACTGCGGCGGTAATGCAATTGACAATATATGGATAAACCCTCACACTGATGTTAAAATGAGACTTTCGCCAACATATTCTTGCAGTGCGCCCTCCCCCCAAACAGTACAATAAACATTGGTGGCCACAGGCGCCCCACCCCCCTTCTTTGGTGGTGCAGTGGGGATCGGGGCCCAGCAGTGTATTCGCTGGGCTCCGATCAGTTACCATGGAAAGCCGGATGCCTGTGAAATTTCATAAACATTGTTGGCGCAGTGTGATCAACTACTCTGCTGTGTAAATGTACTGAATACAGTATGTATAGAGGCTGCAGTAACCCCCCAACCTCACACATGCTCCATCTATTGTTCTTTTACAAAGGGACTAAAAAGCACTTTGTTTACTGTAATTGGGGTGTAGCAGCACTGTGTAACCCGAAACCAGCAGAACAAAGGCTTTTTGTTCTGCTCGTTTCATGTTACACAGTTTGTAAAAGAATATTTACACAGCCTACAACACTGTACAGAAACCTCTTTAGGCCACTGTCACACTAGCATTTTAATAATCCGGTATAGAGCTGCGAAAAGCCTCGGCAACATTTCCAGGGCCAGCAATTTTGAAAGCTGCGCGTTTAGTGCTATGGCCTGTGGGTGGGTGGCAGGCTATTTGCGCTTACGTTCAAATGCCTGGGGTAAGAACATTTGAACGCTGCGCTGGGACACTGTAGTGGACATACTCGCTGATGGTGTCTGTGAAGGTCCAGGTGCAGGGTGGGAGGCATCTGGATCTGCGTCTTAAGCAGCACGTAACAGAGGGAAGAAGAGGCAGTGGTGTGACCTGCAGACACAGGTGGTGGACCCTGGTGTTCGGCCCACCTATTAGAGCGCTTTGCTTTCATGTGGCGGATCATGCTGGTGGTGGTCAGGTTTCTGGTGTTTACACCCCTGCTCATCTTGGTACCACACAGGTTACAAATGAATAACAGTTTATCATCAGCACTCTCCTCAAAAAAAAAAAAAAAAAGCCAGACTGCGGAACACCTACCCCTTGGCAAGGTAGATTGCCTCAAGGAGCTGCTCCGAGGAACAGTTGCGGGACTGGTTAGCGTGGCCTGCCTTCTCCCTTTTGCACCCCACAGCCTCTTGCAGCCAGTTGCGGTTTGCTCTCTGGTCTGAAGACTGAACGGAATGCTTTCAGGAGCATTCAGTTGTCTTCATTGTCAATGGGGACAAAACTGAACTGAAGCGTTTTATTCCAGTATTGAGCCCCTATGACGGAGCTCAATACCGGAATATTAAAACGCTAGTGTGAAAGCCGGAATTAGACTTACCGGTAATTCATTTTCCATGAAACCACCATGACGGCAGGAATATGAGAGATGACCCCTGACCTCTGTAGGGGCAGGAACAGAGAAGTTAAATAGCCCCCTCCCACCACCAACACCAGTGTTTTACTGATTACCGTGCCACCATATTTAGTGAATATTCAACACATTTTATATTGCTTCATACTCCATATCCAACAAGGATTTTTTAATTTTTTTGGGGTGGGAATCTAGTGCCGTCATGGTGCTTTCATGGAAAATGAATTACCGGTAAGTCTAATTCCGGCTTTCCATTTCACCACCATGACGACAGGAATATGAGATCTGACAGATAACTTTTAAGGGGGGGGCGGCAACTGCCTGCAGAACCTTTCTGCCAAATGAAAGGTTAGCAGTTGCAGATCCAGTCTGTAATGTTTTACAAATGTATTTAGATTGGACCATGTTGCTTCTCTACAGATTTGGTCTAGAGATGCGCCCACCTTCTCGGCATAAGAAGACAACATAGCTCTGGTAGAGTGCGCTCACACATTAATGGGGCATGGAAGAGACTGAGCTTCATAACAATAACAGATGGTCTGCTTAATCCACCTAGCAATGGAGGATTTTGATACCGCCTTCCCTTTATTTTTCCCTCCAAACTGTATCAACAGATTGTCAGAAATGTTGTGACTTCAAGATATTTAAGGACCGATCTCCTAACATCTAAGGAATTAAACTGTTTTTCCTTATTCTTAGGATTGTTGCAGAATGAAGGGAGGATAATCTCCTGGTTCTTATGAAAGTCTGAGACTACCTTAGGAAGAAAGCCTGGGTCTAGGCTGAGAATTATTCTATCGTCTCTTATGGAAAGGTAGGGCTCACGGACAGAAATACCCTGCATTTCTCCCAGACATCTGGCAGATGATACGGCAATTTTTCAATGAACAGTCCTCCAGAGGTTCAAAAGGTTTCTTAGCGAGACCTACTAAAACCTTATTCAAATCCCATGCCGGGATTCTTGATCTGATCTTTGGTCTGAGTCTAGAAGCCCCCTTGATGAATCTTTTAATCCACCTATGGTTGGCTAGATTCGTATCATAGAAGGTACTGAGGGCAGATATCTGTACCTTTAAAGTTGAGGGTCTCAAACCCAACTCCAGACCATTTTGGAGAATATCTAGAATTTTATTAATGTTGGGATGATCTGACGAGTTCTCACCTGACCATGAACAGAACTTCCTCCATATTTTGAGGTAGATGGCTGAAGTCACGGTTTTTCTACTTGCCTTTAAGGTGACAATAGCCTTATCTGAAAGGCCCTTATTTTTTAGGATAGTGGTCTCAGGATCCATGCTATCAATTTGAAAAACTCTGGAGCCGGGCGTAGAACTGGACCCTGGGATAGAATATCCTTTCTGTGAGGGAGAATCCATGGGTCCTGAAGATATAGCTTTTTTAGCAGCGAGAACCAACTCCTCTTCGGCCAAAAAGGAGTGATCAGGACTAGAGTTGTGCCTTCCATCATGGTCTTTTGGATTACTTTGGGTATCAGGTGAAATGGAGGAAAGGCATATGCCAGATCCCACTTCCATTTTTAAGCGAATGCATCCACTGCCCACGGATAGTCTCTTGGGTTTAGTGAACAGAAGACTGGAATCTTGGCATTTTCCCTTGAGGCAAATAGGTCGATATGAGGAAGGCCCCATTTTGAACAATCATATTGAAAATGTCCGTATTTAAGGACCATTCCCCCTGGTCTATTGGTTGTCTGCTTAAATAGTCTGCTATAATATTTTGACTCCCTTTTAGGTGGACTGCAGATAGGGATTTTACTGTTGATTCTGCCCATGAGAATATTTTGTTTGCCAGGCGTATAAGTTTCAGGGATCTCGTACCTCCTTGATGTTTGAGATACGAGACTGTGGTGACATTGTCCGAGAGTATTTTTATGTGCTGGTCTTGTAACATTGGTGAAGCTACTTTCACTGTCTCCCAGACAGCTCTGAGCTCGCAGAAATTTGAAGACTGATGAGAAATTTCCTGGGGCCAGACTCCCTGAAAGATGTCTACTTTTACTTTGGCACCCCAACCATTGCTGCTTGCATGGGTTTGAATTTGTATGCAAGGCTCTTTTAGCCAAGTTATCCCCTTGTTTAGGTTCTTGGGTGAGAGCCACCACCGGACTGAACCCTTTACGTGTTCCGGGATACGATGTTTGTGATCCAAAGATGTCTGCCGTCTGTCCCATTTTTTTAATATCCATGCTTGTAGTGTTCTGTAATGGATTTGGCACCATGGAACTGCTAAGATGCAGGCAGTAATCAGACCTAGGAGACTCATGCCGTTTCCGATAGAGCAGGATTTCAGCTTTTGAAATTTCTGGACTCTTGTCCATAAAGATTTTATTCTTTCTTCTGGCAGAAAAGACATTTGTTGTCTTGCATCCAGAAGGATTCCCAAAAATTTTATTTTTGATCTGGGAAGGAGGCAAGATTTTCTTTTGTTTATTATCCAGCCCAGATCTTGCAAGACAAAAAGAAGTCTGTCTAGGTCGGATTTCATTTGGTTTTCTGAGTGTGCTATTAATAGGAAGTCGTCTAGATAAGGTATTATTATAAGACCCCCCTTCCTTAGAAAGGCAACCATCTCCACTACAAGTTTTGTAAAGACCCTCGGAGCAGAGGAAATTCCGAACGGGAGGGCCACAAACTGATTTGAAATTGCATGATTTTCACCATAGGGTTTTTTATTGCAAATCTTAAGAACTTTTGAGAGGATTCTTTGATGGGGACGTGATAAGATGCGTCCTTTAGGTCGACTGAGCACAGAAAGGCATTTGGCTGTATCAGAGGGATAGAAGAACTGAGGGACTCCATCTTGAACTTCTTATATATTATCTGAGTGTTCAAGTTTTTTAGGTTTATTATTGTTCTGATGGAGCCCTCGGGTTTTTTTTACTAGGAAGAGGGTCGAATAGTAACCTTGACCCCTCTGGGATTGAGGTACTTGGATGACTACTCCTGATTTTATAAGGTCTTGTATCCCTGTCCAAATTTTGTTTAACACACCCTGGGACCTGTGAGTCGTCACCTGAAAATGGTTTGGGGGGGGGGGGGGGGGAAATAGAGGAAAATTCTACTTTGTAACCTTCTTTTATTATATTTAAGGCCCAGGGATTTGAAGTCACCTGTTGCCACTGAGGAAGGAAGTCCCTCAGTCTCCCCCCTACCATGGCGTCACTGTTTCAGAATTTTTATTTTGAGGGTTAAGTAAAAACCCTCTACCTCTACCTCCTTTCTGGTAGCTCCAGCGTCCCGTCTTCCCTTTACCTCTATATGATTTTTCCTGGTTGTTAAAGGGACGAAAGGGAAATTTTCTCCTCTGGGGCTTTTCTTCAGGAAACCCCTTCTTTTTGTCGGTGGCTTTCTCAAGTATTTTGTCTAACACTGGCCCAAATACATATTCTCCAGAAAATGCAATTGAGCAGAGCTTCATTTTAGAAGTTTTGTCCCCTCCCCAGGACTTAATCCATAATGCCCTTCCTGCTGCATTTGACAATGCTGCGTCCTTTGCCAAAAACCTGACTGTGTCCACGGATGCATCCGCTAGGAAAGCAGTGACAGACCTAAGAAGAGGAATAGATTCTAATACTTCCTCTCTGGATGTTTCATTTTTTATGTGATGCTCTAATTCGTTCAGCCAAAACTACATGGCCGTAGCCACAGAAGTATGTTAGTTTTTAAAGTAAACATTGCAGCCTCCCAGGATTTCCATAACAGGCTATCTGCCTTCCTCTCTATATGGTCTCTAAGTTGTGATGCGTCCTCAAAGGGAAGAGATGTTTTCTTGTTTTCTTGTCTATTTTAGGTATTTCATCAAATATTTTGGACTCTGTGGAGTCAAAAAGTAACCTATTTTTAAATTCCCTAGAGATGCCTAATCTCTTTTCAGGTACCGCCCATTCATTCATTATCATTTCTTTTATATTTTCATTTATGGGAAATACACGGGAGCGTTTTGACCTTAGACCTCCAAACATCTCCTCCTGAATTGAATGAGGTCTTTGGACGTCTTCTATCCCCATAGTGTCTCTAACTGCTTTTAGGAGATCATTAATTTCAGAGGATGAAAAGAAGAACTTCCTTGTTTCCTCCACAATTTCCCCTTCAGATAATAAATCCTCATCCTCTCCCAGACGAGAGGAGGAGGCATCAATATCCACCACTTCCGATTCAGAGGAAGATTCCCTGGTCAGCCTTTGACGCTTATGTGGTAAGGTACAAGGATCTTCCCTCAGACGCCAGAGAGGATCTGACTTCCTCATGTATCAACACTCAATTCCTGCATCATGGATGGCTGTTCCTCTTTAATGATGCCAGCTATGCAATCCTTACATAACTTTTTTGCGTATGCTTCTGGTAACTTTTTATTGCATTGAATACATTTCATAGTTTTCTTAGGCTTCTTCAGAGCCTCTTTTGAAACCTATGAACAGAGGAACTTCCATTAATGGTGTAACCATATAGGTTAAATACCATAATAAAATTATATATATATATATATATATATATATATATATATATATATATATATATATATATATATATATATATTTTTTTTTTTTAATTAGTGTCTACCCCTAGGGGGATAAGGGAGAACACTGAAGAGAGGAGAGGAATTCACCTCCTCTCACAGAACGCTAATAGCAGCAATATAATCCCCACACATCTCAACCATATACTGCTGCCACAGGTGCACTCACTATTTGTTGTAATGGAGCATCCAGCTCCTTAGAAGCGGATAGCTCAGGACCCGACTTCCTGGAATCAGACCTCAGATCATAGTGGTGTTCCCGCGGGTTCCTTTTGAATGGTGCCGGTCAGAACACTTCCGGGAGCGTCCGCGCGCCGGAAGATACATCATACGGCTATGCCGGAAGTGACTTCAGACGCCCGCACCGGAGGTTATTTCAGACGCCCGCAACATGCGGTATGCGTCTACAGCAACCTGCTTATCCCACTAGGGGAAAGGAGGTCCTGGCAGCAGAGGAGTGGTGCCTGATCAACAAACACGAGTCCTAGGAGTCTCCCTGCCCTGGTTTGGTCTACACCGCCAGAGGAACAGGGAGCAAACCTGGGTGTACCAACTGCAAGGGGAGCTAAGAAGCCCCCGATGCAGACCCAGGTAAGTGGAAAATAAAAAAATAGCACCTACGCTTTACCACATCACCTCCCTGACGAGCAGAGAGGAATTCTCTGTCCTGGCCACTGTAGGGGCAGGAAAAACACTGGTGTTGGTGGTGGGAGGGGGCTATTTAACTTCTTCACTGTTCCTGCCCCTACAGAGATCAGGTGTCATCTCTCATATTCCTGCCGTCATGGTGGTGAAATGGAAAGTGGCCTAAAGAGGTTTCTGTACAGTGCTGTAGGCTGTGTAAATATTCTTTTACAAACTGTAACATGAAATGAGCAAAACAAAGAGCCTTTGTTCTGCTGGTTTTGGGTTACACAGTGCTGCTACACCTCAGCTACAGTAAACAAAGCGTTCATTAGTCCCTTTGTAAAAGAACAATAGATGGAGCATGTGGGGTTTGGGGGGGTTACTGCAGCCTCTATACATACGGTATTCAGTACATTTACACAGCAGAGTAGTTGATTGCTTTGTATTACACATTTTGTGATGTAAGGTGACAAAAAAATGGCTTTTTTTACACCGTTTATTTATTTAAGTTTTACACAATAATATCCCTTTTGAAACCCCCCAAAAATCATGGTTTAGTGACTCCATAGTATGAGAGCTGTAGTTTCTTTATTTTTTAGGCGATTGTCTCAGGTAGGGGCTACTTTTTTGCGGGATGAGGTGACGGTTAGATAGGTACTGTATGGGGTCAGCCCCAAGGAGACGTTGTACTGTATGGGGGCCTCAGATCAGCCCATAAGCCCCCATCAGACCTCAGATCAGCCCCCACTATCCCCATCAGACCTCAGATCAGCCCACCCAGCCCCATAAGTATAAAAAAGTCCTCCCTTACCCTTCCTGCGAGCGACTGGCTCCGGGTCCGGCAGTCTTCTCTGTTCCCCTGCACTGTCACCTGACTTCTGCAGAATCAGGTCATAGTGCGCGCATTACTGTATGACCTGACGCTGCAGAAGTCAGGTAACAGTGCAGGGGAACAGAGAACAGCACCAGACCCGGAGCCAGCCGCACGCAGGAAGGGTAAGAGAGGACTTTATTTTATACTTATGGGGCTGGGTGGGCTGATCTGAGGTCTGATGGGGGCAGTGGGGGCTGATCTGAGGTCTGATGGCTTCTTTTTTGCGGGATGAGGTGACGGTTAGATTGGTACTATTTTGGGGTGGCATACGCCTTTTTGATCGCTTTGTATTGCACTTTTTGTGATGTAAGGTGACAAAAAAATGGCTTTTTTGACACAGTTTTTATTTTTTTTTACTGCTTTCAGCTGAGGGGTCAGGTCATGTGAGATTTTTGTAGAGCAGGTTGATACGGACGTGGCGATACCCAACATGTGTACTTTTTTTGCTTCTATTCAGGCCTGTGCTGCAGGAGAAGAAGCGGCCCCTGTCCAGGCCCCAAAGGTTGAGGAGCAGCAGCAGCACAAGCCTGAGGAGAAGCAGAAGATGGAAGAGGCTCCACTGCTGAGGAGCAGAAGAAGCCGGAGGTGGAGGTTAGTGGTTTGTTTGTTTGTTTCTATTTTGCAGGATCGTGAATGCAGAGGATTACTTCAGATTCGGTGGATTACGTCGGACCAGCTTTTATATTTTTTAAATAAAATGGTCAAACGGGTCTGGGAGAGTGTTTATTTCAATAAAATATTTTATAAGTGTGTGTGTTTTTTTTTTTTACAACATTGCAGTTTTAGTAATCACGGCTATCTACAGACAGCCCTGATTACTAATACTGGGCTTAGTGCTTGCCGGTATGGCCAGCACTAACCCCGACATCTATTACCTTGGCACCCACCGCCACCAGGGGTGTCAGGAAGAGCCGGGTACCCGCAGGACCGGACCTTCTAAATTTAGAGTCCGGTTCTGGGGCAGCTGCAGGCTGGTACTGTTAGGCTGGGAAGGGGCAATAACCGTGTCCCTTCCCACCCTGGTAGTGCCAGGCTGCTGCTGCTGGTTGTATCTAGCTGGAGAAGGAAAAAAGGGGGGACCCCACGCCATTTTTTAAAATTTATGAAAAAAGTTGCGTCCTGGTTGCCATGGTAACTGATCGGAGCCCAGCGATTACACTGCTGGGCTCCGATCCCCACTGCACCACCAATGAAAATGGGGGGCGCCTGTGGCCACTGCCACCAATGTTTATTGTACTGTTGGGGGGGGGTTGGGGGAGGGCGCCACCAATGTTTTAATATTGAGGAGGGGGGGGTATTAAAACAGCAGCGCAGCCCCGATATCCTCAAGGAGATCGGAGCTGTGCTGAACTCTGCCATTGGTCAGTCAAATCTGGCTGACCAATCGTAAATGCAAGTGTCACCGCAAGCGCGACACTTGCATTTACTTGCAAACTGTAGTTCCATGCGCTATCTGGTGATGTAACTACACTTTCATTTCTTGTATTGCGCTTCTGGATTCCCGATTCATTAGCAACGAACTGCGAATCCAGTGAGCGCAAACCATACTACATCTGTACTTAAGTGGTTTGGAGTTTAAACTTACTTAGGGATTCTGGGATTGTATTTGTACAGTGTGGTTTGGGGGCATATATTTGTGCTGATTTTATTTGTGCTGCCAACTTTTTGGAATAGCCCATGGTCTGTATTGTATTATAGCACCAACTATTACATGGTACCCAAAGCAATTAATGTGCTCAGTCCTCCAGAATGAGAGAAACTCTTGGTAGCTGCTTTAAGCTAATTGTTAGAGATCTAAAAAGGAGGCATCCTCCTTTACTCAAAAAGTCTTAGGCTTCGTTCATATCACCATTCAACCTTTCAGTCTTACTGCTGTGTTTAGGATCAGGGGAATGGAAAGGACGGATTTGTCACATAACTCAGCTAGATGGAGCCTAAGGACCCCATAGACTATAATGGGGTCCATTAGATTTCTGCTCAGAAGAAGATTTTGGAGCAGAGACAAAAGTTTTACATGGAGGACTTCAAAAATCTTCCTCTGAGTGGGAACTTAATGGACCCCATTATAGTCTTAGGCTCTCTTCGGCTCAGTTATGTGCCAAATCCGTCCTTTCCATTCTCCTGCTCCTAAACGAGGCAGAAGAACAGAAAGGCTGAATGGTGATGTGAACGAAGCCTTAATAGGGTATTGGAAACTGATTTCCAACCTCATTCAATAGATCTTCTCTGCCGAAAGCTCATCTTTGAATAACAATGATCAGAGTAGCTTGGCTTCATAACATTATTTCCAAATGTTATATTCAACCTTTTGTATTTTATCATTTTTATATTCCATGATGTACCTGTTTCCTTCCAGTTCACACACAAATTTAACAACATGAG
The DNA here is from genome assembly GCA_900303285.1 of Rhinella marina. NCBI lineage: Eukaryota > Metazoa > Chordata > Amphibia > Anura > Bufonidae > Rhinella > Rhinella marina. The sequence continues at coordinate 97,904 of ONZH01019474.1, read as the reverse complement.
ACCAGTCTAAGGAATCTGGGTCCTTTCTTAGCCATTTCTCCAATTGTTCTCGGTTTTGCTCAAGAAAATCAGAGGTTATAATGCTGTTGAACGCTTCACAAGCAGAGAGCAGATGGTAAATTGTGGGTCCAGCTCCAAAATCGATCAGTAGGTCTCCTTTTACTCCTCCTTAAGGATAAAACACAGTACAAGCGTCAGATGAGCAACTTGAAAACAAAGACAAGGCTAGCTCATTGCTAAAAACATTCTCCCGGATTTATGAAACAGTACAAAATTTTTCATTAGAATACAGAACAGTTAATCATTTAAAAGACGTAATAGGGAGGATCCTTTAAAACCTGTCACTATAAAATGCAATGCAATCTATAGACATGTTATTGAGCAGGAGAAGCTAAGTGGATTGATATATGGTTGTGTGGGGAAAATATATATCTTAGCCTTTTCTGAACTTAAAGGGAACCTGTCATCTCCGAAACACCCTCTTAACTAGAGTAGGCGGTGTATAGTGTAAGTGATGCTGAATCCGAATATGTAATTTTTATCTTCATACTCACTTCCATTCTGACAAACCAGCAGTAAAATGCACTGAGAGGACTCCAGTGCTCACTCACATAATGGAGAGGACTCAAATAAGAGTCCTCTCAATGCATTTTACTGCAGGTTTGTGGGAGCACAGCGTCGGAATGGAAGGGAGTATGAAGATAAAACTTTATGTAAGTTTTATCTTCATACTCCCTTCCATTCCGACGCTGTGCTCCCACAAACCTGCAGTAAAATGCATTGAGAGGACTCTTATTTGAGTCCTCTCCATTATGTGAGTGAGCACTGGAGTCCTCTCAGTGCATTTTACTGCTGGTTTGTCAGAATGGAAGTGAGTATGAAGATAAAAATTACATATTCGGATTCAGCATCACTTACACTATACATCTCTTACTCTAGTTCAGGGGGTGTTTCGGAGATGACAGGTTCCCTTTAAGACCATTCCTGTGTAACCACCATCAGTGACTGACAGCTATCTCTGTACTCATAACATCTCCCCTGTGTACAATTGAAGTCAAAAGAGCAGGGATTTAAATGTCTAATTTACAAGTTTTACAGATTTTTTTCCATAACTATTAGTGTTGATCAAGCACCAAAGTGCTCGGGTAGAACACTAGGTGATGCTCGAGTGCTCTACAGAGCACCCGAGCACTAAACCAGGCACCCCCTGCTCTGAAGAGGGGAGGGTGTCTGGTTCATAGGAAAAGGTCAGAAAATGATGGAAACACCACTGAAATGGTTTGGGAACAGCATGGGGAGGATGTCTGGATGTATCTTAGACTCTCAAGCATTTAAGATGTTCAAACGTCATACAGCAGATGTAGCGCAGATAATGTCGCCTTGATTAGCGGCAGAAAAAAATTACACTGGATGTCAGGTATATAGGATACAGAAACGTTATAATGCACACGCTGCGCAGGTGGTGTTTAGGTCAGGCAAACTTGCGCTAATTTTGCCCCCCCCATGAAAAAAAAATATTGCAGCCAGATATAACAATAGTCCTTAAAAGGACTTTTAGGTCTTTTAAACAGAACAACTAGCCCTGCCTAGCCAAATCCTATTCCTACACCATCTGTCCCTCCTTGCAGAAGCTCTCCCTGACTAAGACTGAGCTGGGTCACATGTTACCGGGTGCTATATAGCACCCGATGACGCGTTCCCGGCCAGCCAATCACTGTAATGCCAGTAGCCAACATGGCTACGGCATTACAGTGAATGCCAGTACCTCCCCGCACGCTAATTGGCTAATTAGCTTGCGGGGAGGGGACTCTAGCATGGCACTCGAGCACACGCGGTGTTCGGCCGAACACAGCATGGTCCCGATCGTCGCCATGCTCGGCCGAATACGATATGCATGCATGCTCACTCAACACTAATAACTATATATCACATTGTATTTTTGTGAGATAGGTCATCTTTAAATGAGGTGATGATAGTTTCTTCATTGTGGTAATTAATGTTGAGCCGAACACCAAGTGTACTCAAGCGCAATGCTCTAGTCTCTTCCCCGCACTGTAATATTGGTTTGTACGCTAATGCATACAAATTTGTATGCTAATGCGTACAAATTCAGTTAATTAGCATACTTTTACGAGTGAAAGGAGTAAAAGAGGAGAAGTCGCGATTCTGACCTTTTTCTATTATCCAGACACCCTCCCCTCTTCTGAGCGGGGCAGGGGGGGGGGGTGCATGGTTTAGTCCCATTGACTAACATTATGCTCGGGTGCTCGGCCGAGCACTCGAGCAACCCCTAGTGCTCGGCCAGAGCACCCGAGCACAAAGGTGCTCGCTCAACACTAATCGTAATGTTTGCTGGATCATTATGTATGTGCAAATGACTATCCACCAAAACATATATATTACATTATGCATATCCACTATTCTTCTTTACTTTTTGGCTGTTTGGCATTTTTGTGCCTCCCTGAAGAAACACTCATTTGAAGGATAATTGGAAGGTATTTATATATGGTCACTATTTTCTAGGTGTCCTCGAACCTGCACATCTGTTGTTCTGTCAGGTCTATTGGCTAATACTAAGTCTAGTATGGTCGTCCCTCTAGTCAGGTCCTGAACCAGTTGGAAAGGTAGTTCTCTTTAGTTATTGCCAAGAACCTGTTGCCTTTGTGAAATACACGTTTCCGTTTCTCAATCTACAGTATATCTGGGAGGTATAAGTAGGGAAGTTGAAGTATATGTATTTCTACCCACAGTGACTCCACATGTTCATGTCCCTCACTTATATCTTCCTGGAGTGTGGGCTTTAGACAGGACTTTACATAAAGGCACACCCCCTCCCCCTCTCCGTTTTTTATGATCCTTTCTAAACAAACTGTAACCCTGTATGTTAGTCTCGCAGTCTTAGCTATCATACAGCCATGTTATTCCCACTACGTATGTCATAGTTCTCCTAAGACATTAATACAGTAGTTCCAGTTCACCAGTTTTAGTAATCAGACTTCTGGAATTAGTATATATACAATTTTTTGTTTATACCTTTCATTAGGAACTGTTCTAGTCCCTCCCTCCATTCCACCCTCAGTCCCATTACCTCACGCCAGGTCTCTATCTTCCCTTCCTATAATATAATTATTTTATTTTTAATAAATCTATGGATGACCTGTAGGCATTTTTTTTGCTGTGCAATACAACACCTTTGCACCAGTGACAAAGAAATACAATACTTAATTGTGCGGTTCAGTCTGTGGGTTACCTGTAGTCATTTTTTTGTTAGTGCAATACTAATCCTTTGCACCAATGACACCGAAATACAATAGTTAATCTGTCTGTTAATTGTGTCACTGCCACATACCTATATTTGGGTCCACCAAAACTAATTTTTTTTGCCATGGTCACACGGAAATACAATTGTTCGTTTGTCAGCCTATCTGCTGGATGACCGTAAAAAGAAAAAAGAGGAGAGCCTCAAATAAGGGACGTGGCCCTTATGTTAATGCTGTTGGAGCCCCTGCTGTAGGATTAGGATGTTGTTGTTGTGCGTCTGCTACGCACCCAAATGAAACACCTTCCTCTAGTGCACACAGGCGACAGGATGTTCTGCTTCATTTAGTAGGCACGAATACCACTCTAAGAATGGTGAGGCCAGAACAAGTAGAGGCGGTAGTAGATTGGATGGCTCCGAGTGCCTCCGGTTCCTTCACATTGTCTTCCACATAGTTCACTGCTGAAAGCGCTGAGTTGACACTGGCAGCCCACGAGCATCCATCTTCCATCTCTTCCAGCCAAGCAGTCTGAACCCCAAGTCAGTGTTGGCATCTGGTATGAAAATCTGCAGCGGCTCAAGATCCTACTATCTCTTAAAAGAGCACACTCCTTTTACACAGTCAGCTGATTCCACATAGATTTCTACAGAACCTGTTCTGTTAAATGCTGATACAAGTGGAGCCCACCTTCCCCCCACAAAAAAAGTGGAGAGGGTGTCAGCAGTAAGTTTGTATTGACGTCACTAATTATTTTGCATTGACTGTAAGGCTGAGTTCACACTTGAATTAGTTGATCAGTTTTGGCCAAGTAACGGACCAAATAAATGAAGTGTGAAGTGATTCCAAGAGTGACGCCTTTCATCTGCGTGTCATACTGGCTCACAGTATTGTTTCACGACCACAGCAGACTCCCTATGCATGTTTCTGCAAAGCACATTCTTCTACACCACTATACAGGCTCTATGCAGCCAGGAAAGCCGGAATTAGACTTACCGGTAATTCATTTTCCATGATATCACCACGACGGCACCACAAGGAGATTGACCCCTGACCTCTGTAGGGGCAGTAACAGAGAAGGTTAAAGGCACACCTCCCTCCACCAACACCAGTGTTTACCAAATCACAGAGCCAAACCGGTGCAAGTAACAACATTGTAAAAATAAAACTCATACAAAAATCCCCCCCCCCCGGTATTACTTCATACCGTAAACAGCAGGAGAAAAAAGGAAGGGAGGGAAATACCCTGCAGTCGTGATAACATGGAAAATGAGTTACCGGTAAGTCTAATTCCGGCTTTCCATATCATCACAACGACGGCACCACAAGGAGATATACAAGATCACTAGTTATGGGTCGATCGATTGCCTGAAGGACCTTACGTCCAAAAGACAAATCCCCTGAACTAGAAAGATCCAGACGATAGTGTCTAATAAAGGTATTTGCACTGGACCAGGTAGCAGCCTTGCAGATTTCCTCAAGGGAAGCACCCGTTTTCTCTGCTTGAGATGAGGACATAGCCCTGGTGGAGTGGGCTCTAACGTAACTCGGACCTTGTAGGTTCTGGATTTTGTAACATAAAGAGATGGTATCCCTGATCCATCTGGCTAGAGTAGACTTAGAGGCTTTCTGTCCTTTATTTTTCCCTGAAAATTGGAGAAAAAGTCCTTCGGATTTCCTGAAGTCCTTTGTGACTTGAAGGTATTTGAGTACCACTCTTCTAACATCCAAGGAATGGAAAGATTTCTCTTTTTCATTCGTCAGGAAATTACAGAAGGAAGGAAGTATAATCTCCTGATTTCTGTGAAAACTAGAAACTACTTTGGGAAGGAATCCAGGGTCTAATCTCATGACTAATCTGTCTTCCAGAATTTTAAATTAGGGTTCTCTAATTGAAATGGACTGGATTTCTCCTAATCTCCTAGCAGAAGTGATAGCTATTAAAAAGGCTACTTTAAAGGAAAGTAATTTTAAGGAGCAATCCTCCAATGGTTGAAATGGATGCAGGGTTAGGCCTGTCAGGACAGTATTTAAGTTCCAGGAAGGAGCTGTAGATCTTAAAGAGGGGCGCAGCCTGGAAGCAGCTTTCATGAAGCGCCTGATCCATCTATGGTTGGCAAGTTCTGTATCGTAGAAGCAGCTCAATGCCGACACCTGTACTTTCAGGGTGGAGGGTCTTAGCCCTTTCTCCAAACCTGCTTGAAGAAAGTCCAGGATCTTACTCACGTCAGGCGTAGAAGAATTTGGAGATGGATTCTTGGACCATGAGCAGAATCTTTTCCAGACTTTAAGATAAATAGCGGAAGTAACTTTTTTCCTACTTGACCTGAGAGTAGAGATCACTTCATCTGACAAACCCTGGCTTCTTAGGATCTTGATCTCAGGATCCAGGCAGCCAATTTCAGAAATTGCGGATGGGGATGGGCAATAGGCCCCTGAAGTAGAAGGTCTGGCCGAGCGGGTAGAATCCACGGGTCCGCTATCGAAAGGTTCTTCAATGGGGAGAACCAGCTCCTTTTCGGCCAGTAGAGCGTGATTAGGATTACAGTTGAGTTTCCCTGCTGAACCTTTTGGACTACTCTTGGAATCAGGGGTAGGGGAGGTAACACATAACATAGCTCCCAGTCCCACTGAAGAGAGTGCATCTATTGCCCAGGGATTGTCTCTGGGATTTAGAGAGCAAAATTTCTGTGTTTTCACATTTTCTTTTGACGCAAAGGGATCTATTTCTGGGATGCCACAGCGCTGAGTTATCTGACTGAATATCTCCTGGTTCAACCCCCACTCCGCCTGGTCTAGGGTCTTTTGGCTTAGGAAGTCTGCTTCCGGGTTTAAAGATCCTTTTAGATGGACGGCCGAGATGGATTTCACGTGTTCCTCTGCCCATCGAAAGATCCGCAGTGCTAGTGCTTGCAACGTCGGGGATCACGTACCTCCTTGGTGGGATAAGTATGCTACCGTCGTTGTGTTGTCCGACAGTACCTTGAGGTGGAGGCCCCGGAGAGAAGATTCTGTGGCCCTCAGCGTCTCCCAAACTGCTCGGAGATCTCTGTAATTTGAGGATTGGGTCCTTACAGACAGAGACCAAGTCCCCTGGAAAACGAGACTGCCTACTTTTGCCCCCCAGCCAGACAGGCTGGCATCTGTAGTAATCTGAATTTGTGGATATTTTTTTCCAGACTACCCCTGTCGTCAGATTCTTGGCGTCCGACCACCAGCAGAGAGAGGTTTTGACCGAATCTGGAATGGGAATCACGAGATCTAGGGATGATTGTCTTCTGTTCCACACCTCCAGAATCCAGGCATGCATTGTCCGATAATGTAATCGGGCCCAGTTTACCGATGGAATGCAAGAGGAGAGAAGACCCAAAAGGGTGTAAATCTTTTCCTGGGGAAGTAGAGTCACTTGAGAGTGGGAATCTAGAAGAACCCCCAGAAATTGTACTCTCGTGGATGGTTGAAGGCGTGACTTTTGAAGATTTATTATCCATCCTAGATTTTGCAGGGTGGATAGCAAGGTCTCTAGATCCTTCTGTAGGACAGTACAGGAATTGGCTATCAACAGAAGATCGTCCAGATATGGGATTAAAGTCAGTCCTTCCTGCCTCAGAAATGCCACCATCTCGATCATTAGTTTGGTAAAAAATAGGGGGCAGAGGATATTCCAAACGGTAGAGCGGTGAATTGAAAATGATGAATCCGGTCCCGATTGTCCTGGACCGCAAACCAAAGGAATTTTTGGTGATTTTGATGGAAAGGGACATGATAGTAGGCGTCTTTTAGGTCTACTGTGCACATGTATGCATCCTGCATGATTAGAGGGATTGCTGAAGCAAGGGATTACATTTTGAATTTTCGATACCAAATGTATTTGTTTAGAAATTTTAGATTTATTATCATACGAAAACTTCCTTTTTTTCTTTACAAGAAAAAGGGAAGAGTAGTACCCTGTCCCTTGTTCGAGACGTGGAACCTTGACTATGACCGCCATGTCCAGCAGGACCTTGATCTCTTGCCATATAACATTTAGATTTGGGGAATTAGAAATAAGGAATTTGTTTGGGGGAAGCGATTTGAATTCTATTTTGTATCCTGACTCTATCAGAGTCAGAGCCCAGGGATACGATGACACGCTTTCCCAGGCTGGAAGAAAATTTTTTAATCGCCCCCCCCCCACGCGAATGTCATTGTTTTTCTGTTGGTTTGTTCTGGGGGTTAAGAAGGAATCCCCTTCCTTTGCCTCCCTTTGCGTAACTCCAACAACCTGTTTTTCCTTTACCACGAAAGGATCTGTCTTGGAAATTTCCTGATCTGAAGGGAAATTTCCTGTGATAGGGTCTATCCTCTGGGAAACCCTTCTTTTTATCAGCCGCCTTTTCAAGGATTTTATCTAGGATAGGGCCGAACACGTATTCACCGGAAAAAGGTATGGAACAGAGCTTCATCTTTGAAGCTTTGCCACCTGACCAGGCCTTCATCCATATTGCCCTGCGTGCAGCATTTGATAAACCTGCATCTCTGGCTGAAAACCGGATAGACTCGGCGGAAGCATCAGCCAGAAAAGCAGTCGCTGATTTAAGAAGTGGCAGAAAATTAAGAATTTCCTCCCTAGGAGTATTATTTTTGATGTGTTTCTCCAGCTCATTGAGCCATAGAGTCATGGACCGGGCCACCGAGGTTGCAGCAACATTAGTTTTGATGTTATACATAGCTGCCTCCCATGATTTGCGTAGAAGGGCATCGGCTTTCCTCTCCATGGGATCTCTTAGTTGGGAAGCATCCTCAAATGGAAGGGACGTTTTTATCGACCTTTGCCACCTGTACATCAATCTTAGGGATCTCGTCGTAGATCTTGTATTCAGCCGGATCAAACAACAAACGAGATTTAAAGTCCCTAGAGATACCAAGGCGTTTCTCAGGTTCTACCCACTCCTCAAGGATCATTTCCTTAATGTTTTCATTAAAGGGGAATACTTTAGCACGTTTAGCTCTTAGTCCACCAAAAAGCTCCTCCTGGACAGAGTGCGCTTTTTGTACTTCTTCCACCCCCATAGTAGCCCTGACGGCTTTAAGCAAATCATGCACATCTTCATTTATGAAGAAGAATTTTTTGCCACCTTCTCCATAAACAGATTCGGAGAAATACTCCTCATAATCAGCCGTATCTTTATCCTGGTCTTCTAGATCAGAAGATGAGGGATGAGCCAATAATCTTGGCCGTTTAGGTGGTGGTGGGACAGGGGGATTCATTTGTGCAAGAGAAGTACGGATTTCATCCTGCACCATAGAGCGAAATTCCTGTAGCAGGGAAGGTTGTTCATCCCGTATGACATTTCCGATGCACTCTTTGCAGAGTTTCTTGACATAGGAATCCGGCAATTTTATGCTGCAGGAGATACACCTTGCAGGTTTTTTTGCCTTCTTCTGTGTCTCCTTAGATGCCTATGAGACAACAGAAGACAGGTCAGGTAGGAATCCAAATGTCTAAAAGTGCCACCACGTGATGAAAAGTGAGGAGAGGCAAGTATAAAAACTTCCTGACCACAGAAGCCCCCGAGCGTCCATAATGTGAAAAACACAACATAAGCAGACAGGCGCCGGACTTACAGATGGCGGTGCAGGAGGCTCCGGATCTCTGGGAGAGCGTGGTTCGGGTCCCGACATGCTGAACGCCAAACACAGACCTCAGATCAGTACGCAGCTCCCTGAATTTAACTTACCCGCTACCCGCCTCCAGAATGCACCCGCCGACTTCCGGTCGCCACCGGAAGTACGTCACCACATACGGCTGCGCAAGGCGCCGGGCGCGCAACCCAGCTACACCCACGTGGGGGAAGGAGGGAGATCACGCCGGGAGCAGGCCCCAGATTAACCGGGACGAGTCCTCCCATAGTCTCCTGCCCAGCGTTGGTACAAGACCGCAGGCGGGCAGAGGTAAGGCACAAAATCCGCTTCCATCAGGCCTAGGTCATCGCATGGAACTCTGCCAGGGAATATCATCATCACTTCTCACCACAAGGAGATCCTTCTCCGTCCTGGCCTCTGTAGGGACAGGAAACACTGGTGTTGGTGGAGGGAGGTGTGCCTTTACCCTTCTCTGTTCCTGCCCCTACAGAGGTCAATCTCCTTGTGGAACAGTCGTGGTGATGATATGGAAACAGCTGTTTTTTTAAAGTGATTCATCACAAATAAATTCAGATTGAATCAAATCTTTTTGGAAAATTTGACAAACTGACCGAATTGAATTTTTGAGAAGTGTGCTAATCTCTAGTCATTATAATGTGTGAGGGGCCCTTACACAGTATAATGACCCCCAAGAGCTCACATGAACCTAGAGCCAGCCCCGTTTGATACCCTCAACACTCTGACTAAACACTATGTTGACTCCTCATAGTTTTGCCACCCTCACCACTCTTATTAACAACTATGTGGTCTCTTCATGTGTTTGCCACCCTCACCACTGACGGGGCCACTATTGTCCCTGTTTGGCCTAGTTGAGATCACCATTTATTTTACCCTTCTAATCTATCAGAAGGATGAAAAAATGAGAAACAACGGATCCTGTCTTTGGAGAATCCACAAGGCCTGTACCACACGGTCCCTATTTTGCATCAGGATATGGTCATAATTTGGAAGCCAAAAGCAGGAGTGGGTACAAAACACACGCAAATATTCTATTCACGCGTCATCGCTGTTTTGGATCCACTCCTGATTTTTTTGGCCAACACAAACTTACTGCTGACACCCTCTCCACTCTGTCATGGGGTCACTACTTGTTTCAGCTTGTATCAGAACAGGCCCTGTAGAGACCTCTTTAGTATCAGCTGACGCCGGTGTAAAAGGAGTGTGCTCTTTCACTTTATAGTACAATCTTAAGCCACTGCACAGTTCTTTATACCCAATGCCAACCTTGACCTGTAAGGCTGAGTTCACACTTGAATTAGTCAGTTTTGGCCACATAACTATCCGAATCGAAGTTTTGAAAAAAAGTTTGCTCATTTCTTGTACGGAGCCCCTGATCTTTTTCATGTTCAACTAACCATAAAGTCAGATAAATAAAATACTAAATATTTAATAGACGCAGGTAGCTGTATAACTAGACAATTAGTAAATTTCTAAATAATTAAGAATTTTATATCATAATGAATTTGATACAACATATTTATGTATTGTTCACCTTATTACTAAGTAATCTTTATATTTCTCATCACAAATAACTAGAGATGAGCGAGCATGCTCGGGAGCAATTTTCGAGTATTAGCGTACGCATTTTATGATCTGTAGGCTAATGCATACGCATCTTCTAATCTGTACACTAATGCGTACGCATCTTATAAATTTGTACGCTAATGTGTACAAATTACAAGATGCGTACAGATTAGAAGATGTGTACGCTACTACTCGAAAATTGCTCCCGAGCATGCTCGCTCATCTCTACAAATAACCCATTTAACCTCTTAAAGCGGTTTTCCAGGTTCAGAGCTGAACATGGACATACCCAGAATTTCAACCAGGCAGGCCCTATGATATCAGCATCGGAGCATGCTCCCCCTTGCACTGCAATGGATCTTGCAGGGCAAGGGTTTTTTTGTTTACAATAGCACACTGCTAGGCGGAGGCATGCACCCAGCAGTTTTCCTGGTTACGTCACTGGCTCTGATGAGAGAGCTTTAGAGCTGCCCTAGCCGTTTACAGGCTAGGACAGCACTAAAGCCCGCCCATCAGTATCAGTGATGTCACTGGGCTCACTGCTAGGCAGAAGCCTCCACCTAGCTTACCCGTGGAGAGGCCAGTACATCACCGGAATGCCATAAAATACCTTTTTCCCGCGCGATTCAGTGCAGAGCAAAGGAGAGCATCAGAGCATGAAATGGTCTTTTGCTCATATCACAGGACCTGTCTGGGTGAAATTGTGGGCATGTCCGGGTTCAGCTTTGAACCTGCACTACCCCTTTTAAGATGCATCCGAGTTTGCTGCAAAGGCTCTGGAATTTCTTTTGCTTTTCCTTTTTTGTTTTTCCATCTATGGCTGTGTGAGGACATGTTTTATTAGGGGCAACTACTTTTTTTAATGGCACCACTTCAGGTATATCAGGTGAATTGTATAACTTAATAAAATTGCGCAATAGTGTGAAAAAAAACAAAAACACAATTTCCCCATTGTTTTTAAAGTTTTATTTTTACATTGGTCACCTTGTGTTAACAATGACACTTGATCTTTAGGGTCCATTCACACTTCCGCATAATGTGCCTGCATCCGTTCTGCAAATTTATTTTCAATGGGGCCACACTTCCGGTCTGCGGCCCTGGAAAAAAATAGAACATGTCCTATTCTTGTCCGCAGCCACGGACAAGAACAGGCATTTCTATTATAGAGCCGGCATTTTGCAGACCGCACATGGCCAGTGTCCGTGTTTTGCGGATCCGCAATTTGCGGACCACAAAACACTTGCGGACATGTGAATGTACTCTTATTCTTTGGGTCATTGTGATTATGGAGACAACAAATTTATATGATTTTTGTTATATTTCCCTTATATAGCAAAATTTTTATTCTGCCAATGGAGCTGTATTACTGATACTGTTTTGGGATAATGGTGCACTTAAATAATTTTTTTTTTTTTGCCATTTTGGAGGGGAGATATGGGGACCACAAAAAGTACGATTCTGGCATTTGAGGTTTTTTTTTTTTTTATAGCGTTCAGTACGTGGTTTAATGCAAATTAATATTGAGATAGATTAGATAGAGGACTTTCATCTGTGTTCTTTTTATTGCCTGTACTATGCACTGTTTTTTTATAAAGCATAGTCATTCTGACAAGCAGGCTAAGGCCTCATGCACACGACCGTATGAAAAAAACTGATCCACAAAAACGGATCCGCAGAAAAAACGGATGACATCCGTGTGCATTCCATATTTTGCAGAACAGAACAGCTGACCCCTAATAGAACAGTCCTATCCTTGTCCGTAATGCGGACAATAATAGGACATGTTCTATTTTTTTGCAGAACGGAAATACGGAAAGCACACGGAGTACCTTCCGTTTTTTTTGCGGACCCGTTGAAATGAAATGGTTCCGCATATGGTCCGCAAAAAAAACGCAACGGACACGGAAAGAAAATATGTTCATGTGCATGAGCCCTAAGCCTGTAATAGCTGTTGGAACACAGTAGGCCTGGGGCTTTCAGAAGGCCCCCAGCTGTCATGTCAAGTACTCAGAGCTCCTTCCCTCTGTCCAACTGTTCAGATACCATGGTTGCTATTGATCAAGCCATCTGAGGGGTTAAACTGATGAGATTAAAGTTACCCCTGATCTATAGTTTGTGTATAGTTTAATAATTTCTTAGTAGCTTACCTGGACCAAATGCTTCATGAAGATTCGGTATGAAAAAGTCCTTCCATTCTTTAGGAAGACCACCTTCCTGGACAGCATAGTATGTCTGGTAGTAGTCTACAGGGTTAAATTCATGAATATACTTTTGTGATATGGAGTATGATGTCTCCATGTTCTCCATCTTCTCCAGATAAGCTGCTCTGCTTCAACTTGAATGCTGATTGAAAATGAGATCACAGCTTTACAAATGTAAATACTTTGTCCATGGAGGATTGGCTTTGCTCATATTAACATTGGTTAAAACTGGTTTCACATCCCCCTAGTTAAACTTACTAGTAATAAAATATGATGCAAGATGTGTATGTTGTCATTACACATATGTAAAATTATATTCTCTACATATTAGCTCAGTGATCATATGCATATCACATGAAGCTTGAACTTTTCAGGTCTTTGGCATCAACTTATTTGCAGTTAATGCTGCCCCAGGCTAAACAAAAATCACAGATTAAAGATAAAAACAAATATGATAACTAAATATGCGGATGTCTATGGCTACATTTATGGGGGGGGGGGGGGGGAATCACAGAAAACAACAGATAATAATGCACAATAGATGTAAACATTATATATGGACTAAGCTTTCACTCTGATATGGTAAATCCAAGACTCTCAGCCAAAACATTTTGATCAAAACACATCTGTGCCAGCTCCCAGGTTGTCTCAGTAAGGCAGGTCCTACTCTAAACCTACCTATGACGTTGGGCATCTACATTTAGGAAAGCAGACCCTGCACATATAGTGTGCTGCTCCTAGTTACCTCTGTGTGCATCCAGCAACTAATGAGAGGAAGAGCACACACAGCTATATGTACCACCTAATCAAGGTCGCCTGTGGGATAGGTGGGGCAAAAGTGCACAAAAATGCTTCTCCCAGGATAAAATAGAAGCACATTCACACTTGAAGGTGCCACGCCCTCAAGTGTCACTAAAAAAATCACAGAGAAAAGATAAAAAACAAAGATAAAAACATCCTGCACTATATGATAAATAAATAAATATGTCGATGTCTATGGCTACATTTATGAAAAAAAATCATAGAAGCAGTGCAAAGTCAGTAGGTTCTTTTTCCGCCATTGTTGCTATACACATTGCCTAGTCGTAGTTCGCAGAGAATCATCCAACAGAAAATGTGCTGCCTGATGCACATTAGCAACTGATCTGCTGTGTGACTTCTCTTATCCAGACTCATCTATTATAGGACAGAATGGCAACATGACAATTTATACACATGAAATGATGGAGGTGGAGTGAAAGTAATTAGTCTTCTTTCTGTTGGGGACAGGAGGATATCCATTGAGATGAATGTGGAGGAGGTGGAGAAGTATCTGATGTGGGAACCAGATCAAAACAAACCCGGAGATGTCAATAGGATCTTGGCTTGTCGCCTTAGTGTAACATCACCTCTGCCAGATAAAACATTGACCCAGTGGTTTGTGTAACATAGGTACTGTCCCTGTCCATAACTGCTGCTCCATATGTCAATAGTGATGCGCACCTTACTGCACAGTGACAACTCCAAGGTTCAGCCCACATTCTCAAAAAATAATAATGGCTAGGTACAGTCGAGTAGTGTGGGGCCTGGAGGAGCAGTTGGCCCAGGCATCAAACTGTACGGGGGCGTCCGCTGCTTAGGCACTTTTGCAGACAAAGAAGCATAATATTGAGCGATCAAATATTCATCTCTACTTTAAATTGTTACCAATAAAAATGTCACCTCATCCTGCAAAAAAATATGCCCCCACAAAAGACCATCACCAGAAAAATTTAAAAAATATGGCTCTCAGAAAATGGCGACATAAAAATGTGATTTTTTTTCTTTTCATGTAAGAAATACAGGTTTTAATAATAGTACTGTATATACATTATATTGCATTGTATTGTATAGATTATGATGGATTTATTTGTGTGAATCAGAGACGGGTAGGTGACTGTATGTGTCTATACTTCATTAGTATGTATCTAGCCCCTTTTGTCTTACTTTGGTTCTCACAGATAAGGGTCTTGGAGAATCCTGTATCTCTTAAGGTCCTTTTACACGGGCCGATTATCGGCCGAAAAATCGTTCCTAGGAACGCTAGTGCCGATAATCGGCCCGTGTAAAGGTGGCCCTAATCAGCCGACGAACGAGCAAAACGCTCGTTCGTCGGCTGATTGGATCTTTTGTAGGAACCAAAAGATCCAATCTGTCGGGCGCACATCGCCCTGTGTAAACAGGCGATGTGCGCCTGACAGTATGGAGCTTCCCGGCCGCACGAGCGATACAGCGATCACTCGTGCTGCCCGGCGCTCGATTCGTCGGGCCGTGTAAAGGCTCCCTGTCCGAGCGCCGATATCGCTGATCGGCGCTCGGGCAGGGAGAATAATCGGCCCGTCTAAAAGGGCCTTTACATATGCTGATTGGTAGAGAACAAAAGGTACCCAAAATATCTCAGCAAAGTGTCAAAAAAATGCTAAAAAACTGGTTGACCAAGATTCAGTTTCTGGGCAGGCCCACAGGCTCTCAGATAACTGATTTGACTCCACATATACTCATCAATAATAATACTGTAAGATAAATTTTCCACACTATACAAGATATCTGTTTTATACATCCACTCTTGTGTCTCATTTATTGCATCCAACCAAGCAAGTCATGTGAACCCAAAATAATACAGTACCAATGAGAATGGCAAATCATCCCACAAAAAATAAGCACTCACACAGCTCCATTGAGAGTGAAAAAAAATGTGGTTCTCAGAAAATGGCTGTACTGGTACTCCAGAGGCTGTTCAAAAGCAACATAGCACCTGTAAAACAATCCATCCAAATCTGCACTGCAAAAGCCAAAAGATGGTCTTTCCCAGGCCCTGCAGTGTACCCAAACAGCAGTTTATGTCCACATTTATAGCATTTTAGTAAATGGTAGAACAGGCCTAAAAATTGATCTGTGGAAAACTTGTAATTTTTACTTGCGCATTAATTTCTGCAAAATACCCGTGAAAACAAAATGCTTACTCCACCCCTTAATAAATACCTTGAAGGGTGTAGTTTCCAAAATGGGGTCACCTTTCTGGGGTTCCAGTTATTATTTTACACAATACATAAATCACCACATTGGGCCCCAAATAGAGATGAGCGAACGTGCTCGTTATGAGTACTGTAGCGCTCGGCTCCCCTGCGAACAAATGCCCGCAGGCATTGCGGATCCGTCCTCAGCTGCATGTAAGTCAATGGGGACGGATCTGTTTGGTATGACACAAATACCAAACGGATCCGTCCCCACTGACTTTCAGTCGGGTGAGGAGGACGGGTCTGTTTGGTATGAGTGTCATACCAAACGATCCGTCCCCATTGACTTACATGCAGCTGAGGACGGATCCGCAATGCCTGCGGGCATTGTGCAGGGGAGCCGAGCGCTACAGTGCTCGTAACGAGCACGTTCGCTCATCTGTAGCCCCAAATGCATATCATATGCTCTTTTACTAATAAGGCCTGTTGTATGTTTAGGCAAAATATTAGGGTCACATGTAGGGTGTTTCTAAAACCAGTAAGCACAGTATAATAATTAGAGGGCTTACTTTCCAAACTAGCACATGATTGGCACAACATATTTGAGTACTGAAATGGCGTATCTGTGTAAAAATTGCAAATTAATTTTTACAAAACACCTGTTTGGTCAAAATGGCCACTACATCATTTTGTAAATACTGTGAAAGATTTAGTTTCTTAAATTAGGTCACTTCTCGGGTTTTTTTTTTACATTTTTTTATTAACCTCCGAGTCTCATTTGAATTTGTCAGCCAGTGCTGTGTAAACCCCCAAACTCGGCCTCAAATGAACATGATGCTTTTTCTTTTCTGAACTCTGCAGTGTGCCAAAACAGCAGTCTATGACCACAAATGAGGTGTTGCCGTATTGAGGAGAAAAAAATGGGAAACAAATAGTGGGGTCCTTTTTTTTCCCTTGTAAAATGAAAAATCTGTGGCTAAAGCAACATTTTATTTACAAAAATGTGATTATAAATTTTTACAGCCAAGTGTAAAAGTAAGTTCTATGAAATGCCTGTAGGGTCAAAGCACCCATTACACCCCTCAATAAAGTCCTTGAGGAGTGTAGTTTTCAAAATGGGGTCACTTTTGGATGGTTACAGCCAAGTGTTTTGTACGTTCTATGAAATGCCTGTAGGGTCAAAGCACTCATTACACCCCTCAATAAAGTCCTTGAGGGGTGTAGTTTTCAAAATGGGGTCACTTTTGGACGGTTTTCACTGTAGGGGTACCTCAGGGTGTCTTTAAATGCAATATGGCACCTGAAAACTATTCCAGAGAAAACGGCCCTCCAAAAGCCAAATAGCCTTCTAAGCCTTGCCGTGTGCCTATACAGCATTCTATGATAATATATTGGGTGTTGCTACAGCTAAGCAATATTTGATTTGGAAAACTGTAATTTTTTTATTTTCACAGTCAAGTATTTCTAAAGTATATGAAACACCATATGGGGTCACTTCTTGGGGGTTTCCACTGTAGGGGTACCTCAGGGTCTCTTCAAATGCGACATGGCACCAAAAATCCTTACAGAACATTTTGCCCTCCAAAAACCAAATGGCACTCCTTCCTTTCTGAGCCATGCAGTGTGCCCATACAATTCCCAACCACATATGTGGTGTTTTTGACTCGGAACCAGGGTAATAAATACTGAGGTCTGTTTTGCTGTTAACCCTTGCTGTGTCACAGTTAAAATTTTGAAATTTCACCTCGATTTTCCATGAATTTTTGTGGAATACCTAAAATGTTAAGGTTTGTAAAATCAGGTTTGAATAATTTGAGAAGTGTCGTTTCTAAAATTGAGTCATTCACTCAAAGGGACTTTAAAACTGAATCGGTCCTTTAAAAAGTTTTAGAAATGAAAATTTTAAAAATTGCTTCCAAAATTCTAAGCCACTTAATATCTAACAAAATAAAATGACATTTACAATATGATGCCAATATAAAGTGGACATATGGTGAATATTCAGTAATAACTATTTTATGAAGTGTCACTATCTGTCTTAAAAGTAGAAATAAAAGTAAAACATATCGACTTAACTTTATCATTAATGTGAACTACAATATGTCGCAAGAAAAAAAATCTCTGAATCGGTTGAATAAGTAAAAGAGTACCAGTTGTTTTTGGATCAAGCTTGGATCAAGTTGTTTTTGGATCACGCCAGAGTAAAAGTTGTTTTTGGATCACGCTTTGAGCCAGGGGTGGCTCAAAATAAATACTAAAAGCATATGGATCCAGCACCCCAGAGTAAAACTTATCTTATTCTAAAGATTGTTAAAATTGTACATCTTCTCCTAATTTACGCATTTCATGAGAAAAAAAAGAAAGCAAAAATCTCTTAAAACCAAGATTATCAGCCAGATTAGGGACATCATATAGTTAGATCTCTCTCTACTGTGCTCTGAAAGTGATACAAAGCTTGTACTTTAGATGTCAAGGGGTAGGAATAAGGATTTAAGTTTTTAAGATCAACAAAATACACACTTGTGAAGAAAAAGTACCGCCACTGGAGTAGCTATAGGGGTCACAGTGGTTGCAGTTGCGACCAGGTCCCTAAGCCACGGGGATCCAGAGGGCCCCTCTTGCCAGTGGCACTGTATTGTTCCTTTTATAATATGAAGTGCATCTTATAAAGGGAATACTAGTGAGCAGTTCCATTATGGAAGTTCCCACTAGTCTGCAGGAGGCGGAGGAGTGAAGCGCTGTTTCCACTGTACTCACCCCTCCTCCCTGCTTGCTCTTCATGATGCTGTGTCCTGGCTGCCTACAGTGTCAAGACTTACAGAGCTGGTGCTGCAGGCAGGCAGGTGACTGGGCAATGTGGGCGCCATGAAGAGAAGAGAGCGGGAGACTGCCGAACCAGTAGAGTGGCAGCAGAGCAGGAGAGGTAAGTTAATTTATTTATTTTAAAGTTTGATATGAGGTCTAATATGGGGGTCTAGAGATCTAATGGGGGTCTGATATGGGGATCTGAAAGGTAAGGGGTATTTTTTGTCCTGGGGCACATCATAAGTGGCTATTTGCACTGACGCACATTATAAGGGGGTAGTTTTTGTACTGGCACACATTAGGTGGTATTTCTTTATTGGCACGCATTATAAGGAGATGTATTGGGGGTCTATGGGGAACATAATTACTAGAATGGGCACAATGGGGGCATTATTACTATTGGGGGGACTGTTAACACTATGCACTCTGGGAGATAATTATTTCTATTAATGAGACTTTTCCGGTGGACTGCTTCGGCACTATAATATCGCGGAGCAAAGCGGGCACAGTATTGGGGGTGGCAGAATGGGGTGTTCTGAATGTGGTAGGATGATGGAAAAGTAGAAAACTAAGATTTCTGTCAAACTGCGCAGAGAGAAGAAATGACTGAAAGAAATCATCATGGTGATCTGGTCTGAATGGAGAAGATGAGGAAAGAGAATGAGGTATGTGGTGCTGTATTCTCCTGTATGATTTGTAGAGCTGTATATAATGTTTTCCAAGTATGTCTTTAAAGGGGTTGTTCACCTTTTACTATTGATGATCTATCCTCAGTATAGGTCATCAATATTAGATCAGCAGGGGCCTGACTCTCGGCACCTTTGCCGATCAGCTGAAGAGAAGGCAGTGGTCATACGAGTGCTGCCTTCTCTGCTCTGTTTACCTGCTCGCCGCAGCAATTGCAGTGGTGTGGTGAACAGGTGTAATTACAAGTATAACACCCCCATTCACTTCTATTGGACACTCAACAGACAGAGTAGTATTCACTTCAACAGACAGAGTAATCCCATAGAAGTGAATGGTGGAGCCATACTTGTAATTACACTGCTCGCCTCTGCAATTGCTGCGGCAAGTAGGTAAACAGATCAGAGAAGACAGTGCTCGTATGAATGCTGCATTCGCTTCAAACAGCTGATGGGTGGGGGTGCCGTTGCCGTTGCATAGGTCATCAATAGTAAAAAGAGCACAACCACTTTATCAAAAGGGCTGGAAGTAAGAGGTTAGGTTGAGAATGAGCACGGGGGAAGACGTAAAAGTGTCAAGTAAAAATGTCTTTTCAATGTGAGGGATGGGGCAAATTTCCAACAATGTCCAACAGTGTTGAATATGTTTAAATGTGATGTTGCGAAATTGAAACCTTTATTCAGGATTTTGACATGTGTTGGAGACAAAGTAACTAAAGAAAAATTAGGAACATTGTACCCGTCATTCCTTTCTGTAGTTTGAGTGGGTAAAATAAAGGAAACTCCTGCTGTTGCAGAAAGGATATCTGCAATGTTCATCTTTTTTATGTTCACATTCTGCCCGTCAGGTTTGTTTTTTGACTTAATACATTTAGTATTTTTAATAGTTGTAGTAGACTTTTGAGCTGTACCATGATCTGTTTTATATGTGGAAATAAATGAAGAGAAAGTGCTGGACAGATTGTCATCCGTTGTGTCTGGCTCAGATGAGCTGAAAGTGAAGTGATGCCTTTTATGTTTGTTTTTTAAAATTGTGTTTATGTGTTCTGACATTCAAAACTTCTTTCCATCTGGTAGCATTGTCCATTGCATAATCATTAGTATCTCTGATAAATTTGAATATTTTGGTTTTATTTCATCTTTGAATTTTTTTTCGATTTTGTTGGATTTTGTAATTTTTTTATACTGAAGTCCTGAGTTTGAATTTATCCAGATCCATTTGGTTTGTGCAATGGAAGATTTGATGTCTGAAAGCTTTTCCTGTTCATAGTTAACAATATGTTGCATCAATTTTACCCCCTTCTGTACTAAGTCACTTCACCTTAAGGCCCCTTTCACACGAGCGAGTTTTCGGCGTGGGTACAATGCGTGACGTGAACGCATAGCACCCGCACTGAATCCTGACCCATTGATTTCAATGGGTCTGTGTACATTTTTTTCACGCATCAGTTCTGCGTTGCGTGAAAATCACAGCATGTTCTATATTCGGCGTTTTTCACGCAGCCCTGGCCCCATAGAAGTGAATGGGTCTGCGTGAAAACGCATTGCATCCACTGATGGTTGCTAAGAGATTTTGTTTGTAAACCTTCAGTTTTTTATCACGCGCGTGAAAAACGCATCAAAACTAGAGATGAGCGAGCACTAAAATACTCGGGTGCTCGTTATTCGAGACAAACTTTTCCCGATGCTCGGGTGCTCGTTTCGAGTAACGAACCCCATTGAAGTCAATGGGAGACTCGAGCATTTTTGCAGGGGACCAAGGCTCTGCCTAGGGAAGGATGGGTGAAAACCTGGAAACATCAGAAAATGATGGAAACACCACGGAAATGGACAGGAAAAAGCAGGGGCAGCACGCATGGATGCCTCTGAGGCTGCCTAATCCCACCATTACCCCCAAATTCTCAGGCAAAAGCCTGGTGGTTACCCTCATGGCAATTGTGCTCACCCAGACCAAGAAAGGCGAGGCACATACCCATCACATGTTAGGGAAGCACCCAACTAGGTGTAAAGAAAAATTGTTTGGAGAGAGGGCCTGTAGGTGGACCTCCAGAAAAATTGTTTAGAGAGAGGGCCTGTAGGTGGACCTCCGGAAAAATTGTTTCCAGAGAGGGCCTGTAGGTGGACCTCCGGAAAATTTTTTAGAGAGAGGGCCTGTAGGTGGACCTCCGGAAAAATTGTGGTAAAAGAGTGCCAGTTGGACCTCTAAAAAAATGGCGTTTTTTGGGTTAGCGTTAGGCAAAGACGACAATGAGGAGGAGGAGGAGGAGGAGTAGAGAAGAGGAATCGGATACATAAGTAATGTTAATCTTTAGCTGCTTTCCCCCAGAGGAGATTTGAATTCTGGTGAAATCCAGGCTTTGTTCATTTTAATAAGCGTCAGCCTGTCAGCGCTGTCAGTTGACAGGTGTGTACGCTTATCGGTGATGACACCACCAGCTGCACTGAATAACCACTCTGACAACACGCTAGCGGCAGGTCAGGCCAGCAACTCCAAGGCGTACAGCGCCAGTTCAGGCCACGTGTCCAGCTTTGAAACCCAGTAGTTGTATGGAGCAGAGTGATCGCTACGAACGTTGGTATGGTCAGCTAGGTACTCCCTCACCATCTTTCTGTACAGCTCCCCCCTACTCTGCCTAGACTGGGGACAGGTGACAGTGTCTTGCTGGGGTGACATAAAACTGGCAAAGGCCTTGGAGAGCGTTCCCCTGCCAGTACTGGACAAGCTGCCTGCTCGCCTCCTCTCCCCCGCTACTTGGCCCACAGAACCATGCCCTCTGCCGCTAGCGGCGTCAGATGGGAAGGATTGTTTTAGCTTGTGCACTAGGGCCTGTTGATATTGATTCACTCTCATACTCCTTTCCTCTACAGGGATGAGAGTGGAAAGGTTCTGCTTGTACCGTGGGTCCAGGAGAGTGAACATCCAGTAATCTGTGTTTGAAAAAATGATTCTAACGCGAGGGTAACGGGATAGGCAGCCTAACATGAAGTCTGCCATGTGCGCCAGAGTCCCAACATGCAAGAATTCCCTCTCCTCACTGGACTGACTCTCCATTTCCTCCTCCTCCTCCAAGTCCTCTTCTTCAGCCCATACACGCTCAAGAGTTAAGGACTGAGCACTGGTACCCTCTTCTGTCTCGCCGACATTCTCCTCCTCTTCCACCTCATCCTCATCCCCCTCCTCCGATACGCGCTGAGAAACAGACCGGAGGGTGCTCTGGCTATCAAGCGACGTATCTTCCTCCACCGTCTCTTGTGACAAGCGCAAAGCATCCGACTTGATGCTGAGCAGTGAGTTTTTCAACAGGCAAAGCAGCGGGATGGTGAGGCTGATAATGGCGGCATCGCCGCTGACCATCTGTGTTGACTCCTCAAAGTTGCTCAACACCTGGCAGATATCAGACATCCACGTCCACTCCTCATTGTAGACTTGAGGAATCTGACTGACCTGACTACCAGTTCTGGTGGAAGTTGACATCTGGCAGTCTACAATCATTCTGCGGTGCTGGTAAACTCTGGATAACATGTTTAATGTCGAATTCCATCTTGGTGGTACGTCGCACAACAGTCAGTGAGCGGGTAGTTGTAGGCCGCGCTGCGCTGCCCTGAGAGTGGCAGCATCTGTGGTCGACTTGCGGAAATGCGCACAGATGCGGCGCACCTTAGTGAGCAAATCAGACAGATTGGGGTATGTCTTGAGGAACCGCTGAACTATGAGATTGAACACGTGGGCCAGGCATGGCACATGTGTCAGTCTGCCGAGTTGCAGAGCCGCCACCAGATTACGCCCGTTGTCACACACAACCATGCCTGGCTTGAGGTTCAGCGGTGCCAGCCACAGATCGGTCTGCGCCATGATGCCCTGTAACAGCTCTTGTGCCTTTTGTCACCTAAGCTCAGCAGTTTGAGCACCGCCTGCTGGCGCTTACCCACGGCACTGCTGCTGCGACTAGAGCTACTGACTGAAGGCGTCATGCCCACGGATAGTAATTCGGAGGAGGAGGTGGAGGAGGAGGAAAGGTCGGAGGAGGAGGCATAGTACGTCTGAGAGACCGTGACCGAGGTAGGCCCCGCAATCCTCGGTGTGGGCAGTACATGAGCGACCCCAGGGTCAGACTCGGTCCCAGCCTCCACCAAGTTAACCCAATGTGCCGTCAGTGATATATAGTGTCCCTGCCCGGCAGCACTTGTCCACATGTCCGTGGTTAGGTGGACCTTCTCAGAAACAGCATTGGTCAGGGCACGGATGATGTTCTGTGACACGTGCTGGTGTAGGGATGAGACGGCACATCGGGAAAAATAGTGGCGGCTGGGGACCGAATACCGAGGGGCAGCCACCGCCATGAGATTACGAAAGGCCTCGGTCTCTACCAGCCTATAGGGCAGCATCTCAGGGGCTAAGCAATTTGGAGATGTGGACGTTGAGGGCTTGGGCATGTGGGTGGGTGGAACTGTATTTCCTCTTGCGCTCCAGCATCTGCTGTAAAGACAGCTGAACGCTGCGCTGGGACACATTGGTGGACGCTGTGGAGGATCGTGGAGGCGAAGGTGTGGTTTTCCGGTGGGAGGCGCTCGTGTCGGGGTCCTGGGCAGGGGGTTGACTAGCAGAGGCAGCGAGTGACACAGGGGAAGGAGCAGTGGTGTGACCCGCAGGAGGTGAATGGCCTTGGTTCATTTGAGTGGGGTGTTTAGCACTCATATGCCTGCGCATGCTGGTGGTGGTTAGGCTAGTAGTGGTGGCACCCCTGCTGATCCTGGTGTGGCACAGGTTGCACACCACAGTCCGTCGGTCATCCTCACTTTCTTTAAAGAACCTCCAGACTTGCGAACATCTAGGCCTCGCCACGGGAGCTTCACTATGTGAAACAGTTGCTGCTGATGCACCAGCTCTGGCCCTGTTTCTCCCTCTGGCCACACCACTGCCTCTTCCAACCTGTTCTGGTGCAGCACTCGCCTCCGCCTCAGAAGCAATGTCTTCACTCGGCTTATCAACCCAGCTTGGGTCAGTCACCTCGTCATCCTCCGATTCCTCAGTCTGCTCCCCCCTCGGACTTCCTGCCCTGACAACAACTTCACCACTTCTGACAACTGTGTCTCCTCATCGTCCGACACCTCTTTACACACTTCTTCCACTAAGTCAACATTGTCATCATCATCATCATCACCCACAGACTGCGACAGTTGGAAAACTTGGGCATCGGGAACGAGGTCAGCAGCAACCTGAGAAGTGGTTTGCGACTCTGGGAAGGGTCCAGAAAACAGTTCCTTAGAGTATGCCGGATCACATTCCAAATTTTCCTGGGAGGGGGTAGACTGGGGGGAAGGAGGTTGAGGTGGAGGAGCCAGAGGAGTGCTCCCTTGGATAATGTGGGTGGACTCCGTGGAAGACTGACTGGTGGACAAATTATTTGAAGCATTGTCCGCAATCCACGACATCAGCTGTTCGCACTGTTGTGGTTTCAACAGTCCTCTACCACGTGTCCCTGTAAGTTGAGACATGAAGCTAGGGAGTGTAGCTCTGCGGCATTCCACTGCTCCCTCATCAGCAGGTACTGTCTCACCCTGCCCAGGACCACGGCCTCTGCCCCCTGCAGTAATTGAATGCCCACGCCCACGCCCTCGTCCTCGACCCTTAGCCCTGGGGTTCAACATTTTCTGTATATAAGTGTATTATATGTACAAAAAAAAATGGGCCTGCTGTAGTGAAACCCACAAACTTGTTCAATCTGAAGAAGAAAATATATAGGTGGATAGGTTAGAGCAAAATTACGTATGTTATTACGTACCGTGCAGTATGGAGCAATTACACTGAAACTATTAGATTAGGCAGACTTGGTCTGCTTAAGTGCAACCCAGACAAATGTCTCACAGAGATTTTTGTAATGTAGCTGTAACAGTGAGAGCAAAAGACCTTTTTTAATTACGTGACGTACAGAATGTGTCACCTGGACAGAAAATACGGATTGTGCTTTCTATATAGGTGGATAAGTTACAGCTAAATTACGTATGTTATTACGTACCGTGCAGTATGGAGCAATTACACGGAAACTATTAGATTAGGCAGACTTGGTCTGCTTAAGTGCAACCCAGACAAATGTCGCACAGAGATTTTTGTAATGTAGCTGTATCAGTGAGAGCAAAAGACCTTTTTTAATTACGTGACGTACAGTATAGGTCACCTGGACTGAAAATACAGATTGTGGTTTGTGGTGACTGGACAGCTGAACTGTGACACACAGAATGGTTCCACACAGCTGTATGAAATGGATTTGTATCACTGAGATAAAACAACAAAAAAACTTTTTTTTTTATTTTTTTTATATATATATATTTTTTAACGTGACGTGCAGAAACTAGCAGAGAGCAAACTCAGCCCCTGCTGACTGTGGCTATTTTTACTGCAACCCAGACAAATGTCGCACAGAGATTTTTGTGATGTAGCTGTATCAGTGATAGAAAAAGACCTTTTTTAATTACGTGACGTACAGAATGTGTCACCTGGACAGAAAATACGGAGTGTGGTTTGTGGTGAGTGGACAGCTGAACTGTGACACACAGAATGGTTCCACACAGCTGTATGAAATGGATTCTTATCACTGAGATAAAACAACAAAAAAACTATTTTTTTATATATTTTTTTTTAATATTTTTTTTTATATATATATATGTATATTTTTTTTTAACATGACGTGCAGAAACTATCAGAGAGCAAACTCAGCCCCTGCTGACTGTGGCTATTTTGACTGCAACCCAGACAAATGTCGCACAGAGATTTTTCTAATGTAGCTGTATCAGTGAAAGCAAAAGACCATATTTGATTACGTGATGTACAGTATGGGTCACCTGGACAGAAAATACGGATTGTGGTTTGTGGTGAGTGGACAGCTGAACTGTGACACACAGAATGGTTCCACACTGCTGTATGAAATGGATTTGTATCACTGAGATAAAACAGTAAAAAAAAAAGTGTTATATATGGCGATAGCTGCACTACTAGTGCCAGCCAGCCCAGCCAGGAGACAAAAAAAATGTCTTGTAGCCCTTAGAAGGGCTGTTGGGTTCTTTTGAGATCACTCCTGCCTAACAGAGAACTAAATCCAGGCCCTAACACTCTCCCTGAAACGCAGCAGATCTGTCCCTAATGACATCCAGACAGCATCTGAGCCGAGCACCGCGGGCAGTCACTAGTATATTCCAGGGTCACCTGATCAGGCCAGCCAACCCCTGCTATCGACATGTAAGGGCTCCACGTGATGCTGGGTGTACCGCAGAGTCTCCTGGCTTGTGATTGGCTGAGTTTATAGGCGCCAAAAATTCAAAATGCGGGAGATGCCATTTCCTCGAGCATGGCGAGATACTCGTCTGAGCAGCGAGCACTTACGAGTACCCTAATACTCGAACGAGCACCAAGCTCAGACGAGCATGCTCGCTCATCTCAAAACACATCGCACCCGCGTGGAAAAAACTGAACAACTGAACGCAATCGCAGACAAAACTCACTGAACTTGCTTGCATAATGGTGTGAGTTTTCCTGAACACACCCTGAACGCATCTGGACCTAATCCGTGACACTCGTGTGAAAGAGGCCTAAGGCTAGGGCTACACAGCAACACTGGTTGCTCGACACCTGTCATGGCCAGGATCGCTGAGTAGCGGGGATCCCATAGAAGTGTATGGGATCGCCGCGGCAGTCGCAAGAAATCCAACACGGCTGGATTTATTGAGACTACCGTGGCGATCCCATTAATTTCTATGGGATCCCTGCCTGATCAGCACGTTGTAGCTGAACAACGCTGGGATTTGAGACACAGGTCCCAGCGCTGTACAGCTATGGCGCTGGTATCCTACGGGTAAAAAGCATAAGAAATATGTTATTTTATTATTATGATGATTATTATTATGATGATTATTATGATGATGATGATGATGATGATTATTATTATTATTATTATTATTATTATTATTATTATTATTATAAATTGTCTTTAATAATTTTGTATAATAAAACAATATAGGAATCTTTACTTACAATACACCTTGTTTAATAACTAAATGTACAGTATAACCACAGTTTTACCCATGAGTGAGTTTTATAAACACTTTCAAGTTTCTGCCCCAAATAAGTGACAATTTTTTGAACTTTTTTTTAATTTTAAAAAGCATAAGAAATATGAATAAGAACTTTGCTAATCTCTAATTATTGTTATTGCATATCGTCTTTAATAAAGATTAATCATTTGTGTAATAAAACAATACAGGATGCTTTGGCTACAATGCAACTTGTTTAATAACAAAATGTACAGTACAGTATATCCACAGTTTTACCCAGGAGTAATTCATTCACTTTAAGAAAAAAATCTATATATTCTTTAATTATAATTTTACCTAAGACATTTAAGATTACAATATCTCATATATACCGTATTTTTTGCTTTATAAGACGCACCCTAATTTAAGTCGCACCCCAGATTTTAGAGTAGGAAAATGAGAAAAAAATATTTTTCAGCAGACTTCATATCAGACCCCCCATAAATTTCAGGACATCACATCAGACCCCCATCAGACCTCAGATCAGCCCAGTGTGCCCCCATCAGACCTCAGATCGGCCCAGTGTGCCCCCATCAGACCTCAGAACAGCCCAGTGTTCCCACATCAGACCTCAGAACAGCCCAGTGTGCCCCCATCAGACATCAGATCAGCCCACCCAGCCCCATAACAATAAAATAAAAACCTCTCTTACCTGTCCTGTGCCGCGGCTCTGCTCCAGGTCCGGCGCTCCTCTGGCTTCTAAGGCTGGCACTGCACTTTCACCTGACTGCGTGCAGCGTCAGGTCATAGTGCGCGCACTACGTCCTGACGCTGTACGCAGTCAGGACAATGCATCGCCGGCCCGAGAAGCCAGAGGAGCGCCGGACCCGGAGCAGAGCCGCGGCACAGGACAGGTAAGAGAGGTTTTTATTTTATTGTTATGGGCTGGGTGGGCTGATCTGAGGTCTGATGGGGGTGCTGCAGCTAAAATATACAAATGAGCGCTTCCATAATGGAATCGCTCAATTGTATTCGCTTTATAAGACGCAACACAATTTTCCCCCTACTTTTGGGGGAAATAAGGTGCGTCTTATAAAGCGAAAAATACGGTAAGTTGTTGTAGACTCCATGTAAATGTTGAATTTTTCTTTATCAATCAAACCAAGCTTCAAGTAATTTCATCCCCCAAACAGGATATAATCACAGTCATATAAATAGTGCTACCATATACTTTTGCTTTCATAAATGGATAGTGTTACCAAGTGGAGCACGCATTTTGCATGGTGAGTGTATCTAAGTTTTTATTTAGCTTTAAGTTTTCAGACTCAGCCCAACCTCAACTCGCTTATTTTATGGTATATGTTTAGAAGCTAAAACATTTAGAAGAATTTAGCCTTACTTTGGTTTACGGGCATGAATAAAATAGTAACCTTCATAATCAGCAACATCTATCCTTGATTTATCTATACGTGAGGTATAAGCAGCTTTCTCAATAATATAGCCAGCTTCTTTAAACGCCATCTCCAGCTCTTCTTTTTTTGAGCTCATTATACTAAAGCGCTTTTTACCAGCGTGATAATAAGTAGCATTCAGTCCACTTAAAATCAAAAGGTGACCTCCAGGTTTTATCAAGTCCTTGAAATTTTTTAGAACATTACAGTAGGACTTTATGTCTTTACAAGGAGCTTCAAGACAGAAGCAAGACAGGAGACAGTCAACTGGTGGCACAATAACAGGATCATAAGGGTTTCTTTTGAAAGCATCACATTTCAGGATTTCTTTCACCTTACATCGGAGTTTCTCAGCCTTTTTCTCGCAATCCTCCCTATAAACATACAAGAATAAAATGAAGGGGTTTATTAGTATGTTACTGAGATGATAGTTGGTACCTGAACAAAATACCAGACTGTAAGAGCATATGGACCACAGACATAGGTTTTTCACTCAGGCTTCCCTCGATGAACTTGAGTGTAAACTCACTCTATAAGTATGGCTACTGCTTTGGAGGACTAAAGACATTCATATACAGTACATTGTAAGTTAATGACTGTTATTTCAAATGGTCACCTGGTACTTCTACACTTTTCCTGCAGTGGCTGCTGCGGGGGGATACGTCTATGGGAAGCCATTGTTCACTCAACTTTAGGGTGGCAGGGGAGATCTGGCTATTACAGGCTAAATGAAGCACCACATGTTGTCCATTCTGGCTTACAAAGTGGCATACTTGCTGCATGGTAATTTTAGCTGCAAAGAAAGTCTAAACTAGCCTGACTATCCCCCTGGTGTCATCCTTGGCTTTTCCTTACAATTTTATACTGAATATCTGTGTGATCAGATAGGATGGGAGGCTGTATAAGATCAAGCCCTGCACAAATCTCAGTGCATATTGAGATACTGTACAGTACCTTGCCAGAATAAATATACTTTTACATGTTTATAATGTACTAGCAGAAAGACCCGGCTTCGCCTGGTTATATTTAATCTATTTCATTTAATGTTTCTGTGTGTCGTTGCAGAGAGAAAGTCTCCCTCCCACCCATTCCTGCAGCTGACAGAAGTTGATTTTTACCTTCATTTTTTTCAATCCCCATTAACTGCGGAGTGGGAGGGGGCGTGACCTGAATGGGGGCGTGGTTTAGCGGGACCTTGGGGGGATTGCTTTTAAGTCCTTCTTTTGAGGGTGGTCTGAACTAAAGGTCGATACCATGGTAATTTATGAGGATACTCAATGGGTAGCAGTGGAAAAAAACATCTTTTATTACTACTGAACGGTTGTAGCCTAAAATTAGTCTATTTCATCTAAAATTTTTGCGTGTAGTTGCAGAGAGAAATTCACCCTCCCACCCCTGCAGCTGACAGAAGTTGATTTTTACTTCATTTTTTCAATCCCCGTTGGCTGCGGAGTGGGAGGGGGCGTGGCCTGACAGTATCGGGGGCGTGGTTTAGCGAGACCTGGGGCAGGGGTTTTAAGTCCTTCTTTTGAGTGTGGCGTGAATTACAGGTCGATGCCATGGTAATTTATGAGGACACGCAATGGGTAGCAGTGGAAAAAAACATCTTTTATTACTACTGAACGGTTGTAGCCTAAAATTAGTCTATTTCATCTAAAATTTTTGTGTGTAGTTGCAGAGAGAAATTCACCCTCCCACCCCTGCAGCTAACAGAAGTTGATTTTTACCTTTATTTTTTCAATTCCTGTTGGCTGCGGAGTGGGAGGGGGTGTGGCCTGACAGAGTCGGGGCGTGGCTTAGCGAGACCTGGGGCGGGGGTTTTAAGTACTTCTTTTAGGGTGGCCTGAATTAAAGGTTGATACCATGCTTATTTATGAGGCCATGCAATGGGTAGCAGTGGAAGAAAACATATTTTATTACTACTGAACAGTCGTAGTCTAAAATATTACTACCTAACTGTCTTAGTCTAAAATTAGTCTAAAATATAAGTTATATTTATGGTAACCGGAATACCTTTAACAGTGTCAGTGAATAGAAATGGCTGGGTTATTACCTGAGCTCCTCAGCTGGCTGCTAATTACCTGGCTGTGTTGTTATGGAATCCTGCCCTCCCTGTGTATGTCTGTGCAGAGAATGGCAGTTGGGGTTTCAAACCAAAGCTCCCAGGCTAATATTGGCTAATGGAGATCACATTTTGGGGATATATATCGGGAACGGTACGTCCTAGAGAGATGAGACCTGGTCTAAAACCTTCCAAGACACCTGCTGTACCTGTGTGTCGAATTTGGTGAAAATCGGTCCAGTAGTTTGGTCGCACATAAAGAACAGACAGACAGACATTTTTATAATATTAAGAGATTAATATGATGTATACTTGAAAATGGGAAACAATACCTATTTCCTTCCAGCTCACATACACATTTGATGATGTGAGTCCAGTTAAAAGCATCTGGATCCTTGTTCAGCCATTTTTGAAATTCAGCGTGGTTTTGTTCAAGGAAATCTGAGGCAATGATTTTATCAAACACTTCACAAGCTGAGAGGAGTTGATAAATGGTGGCTCCAGTGCCAAAATCAAGCAGGGTTTCTCCTCTTACTCCACCTTCAAAGATAGCACATTTAAATATTAGTTTAGAAAGAAATTATTGTAAATAAATTACTGTCAAAAATCTTAATCCTACAACTGTTACATGTGGGTAAAGACAATTTAACTAATTTATCTAATTATTTCACTCATGGTAATCACTGTAAAAAAAAAACTGAAGAATTATCATGTTTGGCCACCTTGCCTACTCCCAAAAATTTGAAATAAAAATAACAAAAATTTTGCATGCATCTGAAAATAGTTAAATAAAAACGTCAGATCACCCCGGACAAAATGAGTCCTCACACACTATAACAGAAAAATATAAAAATGTTATGGGTGTCAGGAAATGGCCACAGAAAAAAAGAGCTTTTCAATTTTTAAAAGTTGTGAACCCTATTAAAAACCATAAAACTTGATATTCAAAGAATATTACTGAAGAATATTACATTCTCTAATGTAGAATAAAGTTAGCAAGTCATTTTACTGCACAGTGAACACCACAAAAATAAAATCCTCAAGAACTGCAGAATGTATTAAAATTTATACAGCACAATAGAGGCAATGGGCATAGTAATGAAAAAAAAAGACCTGTACCATGTCATCCTCGAGTGAGAATGTGGGTAGCCGCAGTAGTGCAAACAGCACACTCAGTCGGCAACAACCATCTGGTCAGTAAGAAAAGAAGACCACATTTTTCCCTCACTTCCAGTAAACAACAGACTATTGAGGACAAAGAGGATGACATTGTGGACGGTATGGCTTACTCATCATCTCAGTCACAGCAGGATGATGTTGACATCACCTCTGAGTCTGACAGCGTGCCTTGGAGTCAGGGTTCAACGCATTCTTCCTGCTCTCCGTCCTTGTGGCCCCAGAGAAGCTTTTCATTCTTATCATCTGTCTTTAATGTCCCCTGCTAGTCGAGTGCCTTCTTTTTTTTCTAAGAAGAGCCAACAACACTGCAAGTGCTATGAAAGATACCAACTATAGTCTTCCTTTTGATGACTTATGTGAGAACAGTCAGCGTTTGTACTGCCATAAGGAGTAGGTTCAGGCAGAGAAGGAGGACTGCTGACTAAAATGCATAATTGTGTTTGTGGTGATAGTAGAAGTGTCCATAATAGCCATGGAGGTGGCAGAAGTAATAATAATAATAGTAATAATGTAGTAGTAGAACTTGAGACGAATACAGAACAATTAGTTTGGAGGGAGAGGTAAGGAGCCCACTATATTAATCTATAGTCTGAGAAAAGCTTTGAAGGAGGCCAATGAGGAGCACAACCAATATACGGCCAAAAAATCCAAAAGAAAAAATGCCTGGACCAGATCTGCTTCTATTATGGTCAGCTTGGGTACTGAGGATGTCACAAATACTGTTCGTGAAGGTTAAAAATGTGTCAGATCAAGGCCAAGCTCAACTGATGATAACTCAGTGTGGGTATGTCCCACATGCCTATTTTTCTCCACAGTGCTTGCAGAAAAAATGATTGCTGTGTGCAAAATCTACAGGGCAAAATAAATTCTGGGCATTCAAACACAAACATGGACACTACAGCTCTTTATTCTAATACATGATGCAGCGTCCCCCAATTCAGCAGGGAAATTGAATTTGCCTGCAATTAGAACAAGATTATCCACTTTCTCCTTGTTCTTTATAGCAGACAGGCCGCATCCTCAGGCAATACAGTGTTGTTTGCATCATCATTTACTTCTCCTGTTCAGACCACTTCTCCTCCTCCTACGCTGAGTCAGTCATCCATAATGGAATATGTAGCCAGAAAACAATTATTTACGTCCAGTAATCCGCTTGAGTGCAAACTGAATTCATACAAGGCCAACATAGTGAAAGTGCAGTTGCTGCCACACCAATTAACGGATTCCACTGTCTTTAGGGAATAATGATGTGATGTCCTTGTTGCACCAAAGACCTAATTTTCATATAAAGACAGAGCATCGGATCAAAGCAAAAAACTGTGTTTTAATGCAGTAAACTACAGCTATGTGTCTATGCAAACAGCTAAATAGGGAGGTAGCTGGTGACAGATTTCCTTTTAATATAATTTATTGTATAAGAACAGCATATCTGCTATTCAATGGGCAGTCTAGCTTTAAATGATAACATAAACTCATCTGGCAGACTTTTTTATACTTATAAATCCTGATGCACTGAATTTTGCTGGCAAAACTTTATCATACAGATGTAGCCACCATTATTTAAATTTGAATAACTCATTAACTCATTTTCCGTTCTTCTGATCCGTCAGAAGAACAAAAAAAATGAATCCTATTGCATCATATGGCATCTGTTTTTGTCTGATTTCCTTAGTACTAGAGACAAAAGGTGACATATTGTAGTAGGAAAGCAAAAATCCAACCTAATAATCCGACTAGCAGAGATTTCTAAGTGTATTGTTTATAAAATATGTCTGGTCTATACAAATAAATTCAAATAAATTAATTAAAGGTAAGATTTAGGCATAAGTGACTTAATCAGCAATATTACTCTATACGTTACAGGCTTGGTACCAAAGGGAGAGACAAAATTCCCTGTTCAGTGATAGATTGCTTTATACATTTAGGATACATTCACATCTGCACTACCTAATCCAGTGGTCTGTTCTGGCAGAAGAACAAACTACTGGATTACACTAAATCCAACATACAGTAGCTAGATACTGCCATTCACCGCTAGACCCCATTGACTATGATAGGGTCTGGCAGGAATCTTTCTGCTCTCCGGCATGAGTGTCAGGTTTCAGCAGGATAAAAACTATGTATGTATAGTTTTTTATATAGCCAAACCCTTTTTTTGTGGTCCACAAACCACAGATCCTCAAATTGTGGATACCTTTCGGGTCACTTCCGGGTCGCATTTTTCTCACTCCCATACTCGAAATGACTATTCAAATTCGCCATACGGACCAGAATAGGACATGTTCTATAACTTATGGAACAGACATATGGATGCAGATAGCACACGCAATGAATGAATGGGTCAGTGTGCTATCTGCAAAAAATATGGTCGTGTACATAAGACCTAATTCAGATCTAGGCAATGTCTGGGTATAGATTTGACATATAGACTCTTTGAACGTCTGATGTTTGCAACAGCTACCGACTTGATGGTATGATTTCCATGCTACGGTTCTGAGAAGTACATTGCTGCTGGAGTAGAAGAGATCTAGAGCTTTTCATGGACTGCTGAATGTGATTGCCCCTATCTTGTGCTCATTTTTTGCAAAAATGCCAAATAGAGTACTTTGAAAGAAGCAGCAGGACACACGCTCAACTGTTGCTCCATGAAATGTTATCTAGCCTGTCGACATGGCAGGTAGGGGGACCACTTTCCCTGTTTTACCAATCGGTGGATGTCTCAGCAGTTGGACCTGTACCCACATACTGTAACATTTATCACTTAGTCCAGGAGAGAGGTGATAAATGCTTCAGGCTGGAAGACCCATTTAAATGCAATAAAGAGTTAAGAAAATGCATTTTCCTTGTCTAGATAAAAAAAGACTTCAGTAAATGAATCATGTTAATCAGCACTACACTAGAAATGCTGAATCTTTTCAATGAAGACTGAATCACTTACCTTTAGTGAAAGTTTCATGTAGATTTCGTAATGCAAAATCAGTCCATTCTCCGAAAAGAACTCCTTCCTCTGGCACAAAGAATGTTTGTAAGTATTCCTGGGGGTTAAATTCATCAATGTAGGTTTGTGAAGAGGTAAAATGGGTGTCCATGATGTTCTTTCCACTGGACTATGATCTGATTCTCTGTAAGACCTGGTTGTGAAATAATTATAAGACTTTGAGTTCTATTTCCTCAAGCTTTTACCAATCTGTCAAAACCCTCTGTCAAATCTGTTGGGCAATGCATTTGAAGGTCAGACATTTCCCATATCAATGCATGGCAGACATTTAGATGTCACTGGTTAATTTTGCACTGGGTCCACAGTCATGTCTTGTTCATACTTGCAAATTTTGCTCTTCCCTGTGGTCTATCATTTACTAAGACATACATTAGTTGTCAGGGACCATGCAAGACCCATTCCAAATAGTACTACTAGTCCTCCAGGCTGCTACATTATGTGAAAATAAGCATTTCACTAAGAAAAGGGTTGGTGAGAGGAACCCTGAAACACAAAACTATGAGGAGGAGGTTTTCAGGTCTACCGATGGCCACCAGTGCCCCAAATTTGCCATTGGCAGAAGAAGCGTGAAACTGAGTTCATGCATAATTCTAAGCCACTTGACTTTTATGAGCAATCAGAGCACTTTCGATTCAGGTTGAATTTATTTATACCTGAATCCAATCTGCAAATAGCTCTTTAGAATCAGACCCAAAACAAATTTCAAGTAATGTTGCTAATCTCTAACTTCTAGTAGAATCTTCTACACACAAGACCAACAAGTTATTAGTTATAACTTACAATTTTCTACCCTTTTCGGCTAAAGCAGAACCATGATTCCTGTCAATATCTGGGAAGTTAAAGGGAATCTGTAAGCTCCAAAATATCCCCCAAACTAGAGTAAGTGGTATATAGTGTACATGACACCAAATCTGCTCATGTATTTTTTAAAGAAGCATCCTCTCATTTTACTGCTGGTTTTTGGAAACACAGTGTCAGAATGCAAGTGGATATGAAGTAAAAAATTACATCAAATTCAGCATCACTTACACTATACAGTGCATGTTTCCCATGCATTTCCATCCATTAAGTTTTAACACACAAATATATTGTCAACAAGAAGCCCTGGAATTTATGATATGGCCCCATAGTCATGATCTCACCATCATCACGTCTGTCTAGGACTGCATGAAGAGACAGAAGGATTTGAGCAAGCCTACATCCACTGAAGATCTGTGATTAGTTCTCCACAATGTTTGGAACAACCTCCATGCCTTGTTATTTCAAAAACTGTGTGTAAATGTACCTGAAAGAAGTGATGGTGTTTCAAAGGCAAAGAGTGGTCTCATCAAACATTGATTGGATTTAGGTTTCTCTTTTGTTCATTCACTTTGTATTTGGTAATTGATAAAAATAAACTATTAACACTTCTATTTTTAGAAAGCATTCTTACTTTGTAGCATTTTTTTCTACACCTTCCTAAAACTTTTACGTATATACAGTCCCTGTTTTTATTTATTACTTAACTATGGGACGTCAGGTTAGTACACTTCAATAAACTTCACTGCACTGAATTGTTTCCCCGCCGCTGCAGGTTCACGTCGGGGAACACCATCTTTAGTCATTTAGCTCAGCTAAAGCATGGTATTTCAATAGTTAATCAATAGTATGTGGGTAGATAGTAGAAATAAAACTTTAAATAATATGAGACATGGCAGCCACATAAATCGCTGGTACATGAATTAAATTGTGAAAATGATTTGCAAAATTACCATTAATAATTGTACAAAAGCAAGAACATTTTTAAAGGGAAAAAAAACAATACATACAGATGTAGCAGAGTTAAAACTCAAACTCTTAACTCAATTTTCTTACTGTAACTCATCATGTTATCTTGAAACAAAAGCCATTGAAAAGCAATTGATGAAGGTGTTTGCTTAACTCATTTAATTTAGATAACACGTCTCAAAAAGCGTGTGTGTTAACTCTACTAAATGTGTATTACCTTTAGTCACCTGTATTCTGCCACCCAGCACTGCTCGTCAAAAAACATCATTGAGAAAAAAAAAGGTATTTTCTCACCTTAATCAATGATTTTGAGATCCCTCCAGATGTGAAGTGCAGACGTTCAGAACAAGGAGAAGAATCTTCAGGATCACCACTGAGAAGTTTGTCTTTCAAATACTCACTACACACCTCAAGGATTCTTGCTGATGTGTATAATTTACTGAGTATTCAGGATCACAAGACAAGTATATTCCAGGTGACAAAGATAGATAGAATACAAGTAACTTTGACTTAAGACCAATTACTCGACTACAAAATATGGGAAGTTGGAAGTTCTCTATTTATAGATAAATTTTTGTCCCTCTTACATCACATTGGTCCTTTTGCCCAGGACAACATAATGTCAATAGGAAAGAAGAAGTGAATTATTAAGCTGCAGAATTTAAAAACAAAGCAGTTACTACAAAGTGTACAGTTAAAAGGTGTTGACCTTTAACACATATAGAGAAATTACTTGGAATAAAGAAGTTATATACAGTACCACTTCTGATACATAAATTCATCTTGGAGGTTGTACAGAGGATATAAGGTATACACGGACAGGTTATACAGACTTCATTATTGGCATACTACCGTATGCAGATAAAAATAGGTAAATAAATAATCATGGCGATCTCCAATGCAGAGATCCGGGACACGGAAAAGTGTGGCATTCCCACACATGCAAATTGAGTTACGTTTATTCCAGCCTCCGGATAAAACAATGGAAGTATGACAAACACATTGGGGGTCATTTATTATCCAGAAATACATACATCCCAGTCTTAGGTTAGTTCTATGTACGCAATGCCCCCACCAATACAGTATTATATACTTTCACTCAGAATAAACCACGATAACACTTCTGATTAGTGGAGGTTACAAGCACATAGTTATAATGAAGATCTACACTCAGAAACCACAGTATGGCAAACTAGATCAGAAGCAAGAAAGGAGTTAGGATACTGGAGGCAAAGTCATAGCCAGAAGGCCAGAGTCAGACCCAAGGAACTGAAAAGAGCCAAGACAAAGGAATCATAATGAGATGACTGATCCAGGTAGATGCAAGGTAAGAAAAAGTTCTCTGCGTTTAAATAACCACGGGTTAACCTAGAAATTCCCCAGTTTTTGTAATAACATAATATAATATGATGCAGAAATGGTCACTAAGGACATTATGACAGTGAAAAATGAATACATTACAAATATTCTAAACTTTGAGAACCATGATTTATCTAGACTGGCACGTGCTATGACAGTTTTAATGGACTTTGCACAGCCAGATAATCTGGCCAAATATATATTAGCGCCATATCCTTTTTTCTACAGGTGATTAGATACAGTGCACTTTCTCAAATGACCCCTCCCAGATAGGACTTTTGGGGCTGCTCTGTAGGTGTAGTGGGAATTACCAGCTTGCATTTTATTAAACCTTCTCCAATGAGTATAATGATGCTTGTTAAAGATCTGAAATAATTCTGTGTACCTCTTTCTCCCTGTATAGTAGTAACATGTACAATAGGCCTCAAAATAACCATTTAATAATATATATTATAATTTATGTATCATAGTAACATGGTTTATAAGGCCAAAAAAACACATCTGTCCATCCAGTTCGGCCTGTTATCCATGCCAATACAAGTTGATCCAGAGGAAGGCAAAAAACCCCTGTGAAGTAGAAGCCAATTTTTCCACTTTAGGGGAAAAATTCCTTCCCGACTCCAATCAGGCAATCAGAATTACTCCCTGGATCAACGACCCCTCTCTAGTAACTATAACCTATAATATTATTACACTCCAGAAATACATCCAGGCCCCTCTTGAACTCTTTTAGTGAATTTACCATCACCACCTCCTCAGGCAGAGAGTTCCATAGTCTAACTGCTCTTACCGTAAAGAATCCTCTTCTATGTTTGTGTACAAACCTTCTTTCCTCCAGATGCAGAGGATGTTCCCTCATCGCAGTCACAGTTCTGGGGATAAATAAATCATGGGAGAGATCTCTGTACTGACCGCTGATATATTTATACATAGTTATTAGATCCCCCCTCAGTCGTCTTTTTTCTAAAGTGAATAACCCTAATTTTGATAATCTTTCTGGGTACTGTAGTCCACCCATTCCAGTTACTACTTTAGTTGCCCTCCTATGAACCCTCTCCAGCTCTGCTATGTCTGCCTTGTTCACAGTAGCCCAGAACTGTACACAGTACTCCATGTGTGGTCTGACTAGTGATTTGTAAAGTGGCAGGACTATGTTCTCATCACGGGCATCCATGCCTCTTTTGATGCAACCCATTATCTTATTGGCCTTGGCAGCAGCTGTCTGACACTGGTTTCTACAGTTTAGTTTGCTGTTCACTAAAATTCCTAAGTCCTTTTCCATGTCAGTGTTACCCAGTGTTTTACTCTTTTATTATGTACTGGTGACTTGCATTATTCCTTCCTATGTGCATAACCTTACATTTGTCAGTGTTAAACCTATCTGCCACTTCTCTGCCAAAGCCTCCAATCTATCCAGATCCATCTGTAGCAGTGTACTGTCCTCTTCTGTGTTAATTACGTTACACAGTTTAGTGTCATCTGCAAAATTTGATATTTTACTGTGCAAGCATTCTAAAAGATCATTAATAAACATATTGAAGAGAATAGGGCCCAACACTGACCCCTGTGGTACCCCACTAGTGACACTGACCCAATCTGAGTATGTACCATTAATAACCACCCTCTATTTTCTATCACTGAGCCAGTTACTTACCCACATACAGACATTTTCTCCCAGTCCAAGCATTCTCATTTTATATACTAACCTTTTATGTGGTACCGTGTCAAATGCTTTGGAGAAGTCCAGATATACGACATCCATTGATTTGCCGCGGTCAAGTCTAGAATTTATCTCCTCATAGAAACTGAATAAATTAGTTTGACATGACCAATCCCTCATGAAGCCATGCTGATATGGAGTAATTTGCTTATTTTCATTGAGGTACTCCAAGATAGCATCTCTTAGAAAACCTTCAAACAGTTTACCCACGACAGACGTTAAACTTACCGGCCTATAGTTTCCAGGTTCTGTTTTTGGACCCTTTTTGAATATTGGCACCACATTTGCTATGCACCAATCCTGTGGAACACTCCCTGTCAGTATAGAGTCCTTAAATATCAGAAATTAAGGGTCTAGCTATGACATTACTTAATTTTCTTAGAATACGGGGGTGTATGCCATCCGGTCCTGGTGATTTGTTTATTTTAATCTTTTTAAGACGCCGCTGTACTTCTTCCTGGGTCAGACAGGGCACTTTTAATGGGGAATTTACTTTTATATTCTGCATTTCATCTGACAGTTTATTTTTCTTAGTGAATACAGTGGAGAAAAAAATATTTAATAGCTTAGATTTCTCCTCATTGCTCTCTGCAACTACCCCCTCATTACTCTGTAAGGGGCCGACACCTTCAGGTTTATACTTTTTACTATTTATATAATTGAAGAACATGTTATGGTTAGTTTTATTCTAATTGGCAATTAATATCTCGGTCTCTAGTTTGGCTGCTTTTATTTGTCTTTTACATGTTCTATTTTTTTCCTTATAGTTTTTCAATGCTTCCTCGCCACCCTCCTGTTTTAGTGATTTAAATGCTTTCTTTTTGTCATTCATAACTTTCTTTACAGTTCTATTTATCCACATTGTTTTTTTCTTGTTCCTTAACCTTTCATACCCATAAGGTATGTACCTCTCACAATTAGATATTAGGATGCTTTTAAAACTATCTCATTTTGTGGCTGTATTTTTATTTTTGAGGACTTTGTCCCAGTTAAGGCCCTTTTAGACGGGCCGATTATTCTCCCTGCCCGAGCGCCGATCAGCGATATCGGCGCTCGGGCAGGGAGCCTTTACACGGCCCGACGAATCGAGCGCCGGGCCGCACGAGTGATCGCTGTATCGCTCGTGCGGCCGGGAAGCTCCATACTGTCAGGCGCACATCGCCTGTTTACACAGGGCGATGTGCGCCCGACAGATTGGATCTTTTGGTTTCTACAAAAGATCCAATCAGCCGACGAACGAGTGTTTTGCTCGTTCGTCGGCTGATTAGGGCCACTTTTACACGAGCCGATTATCGGCACTAGCGTTCCTAGGAACGATTTTTCGGCCAATAATCGGCCCGTGTAAAAGGACCTTTAGTTAGGCCCAGTTAGTTTGGTATTTTTGTTCCTCCCTGAAGAAACACTCTTTTGAATGACAATTGGAAGGTTATCATTTTATGGTCCCTACTTCCCAGGTGTCCCCCAACCTGCACATCTGTTGTTCTGTCAGGTCTATTGGTTAATACTAAGTCCAGTATGGCTGTCCCTCTAGTTGGGTCCTGAACCAGTTGGGAAAGGTAATTGTCTTTGGTTATTGCCAAAAACCTGTTTCCTTTATGAGATATAGAGGTTTCAGTTTCCCAGTCTATATCTGGGTAGTTGAAATCCCCCATAATAATGACCTCATTATGATTTGCCACATTGTCTATTAAGTTTAGAAGTAGATTTTCTGTGGACTCTTGTATATTAGGTGGTTTATAATAAACTCCTATTAGTATTTTATTATTGTTTTGCCTCCATGTATTTCTACCCATAGTGACTCCACATCTTCATGTCCCTCACCAGGGGCGTAGCTATAGGGGGTGCAGAGGTAGCGGTCGCTACCGGGCCCAGGAGCCTGAGGGGGCCCCAAGACCCTTGTGCCGCATAAGAAGACACACAGAGCACTAAGGGAAGGGAGGCCCAAGCTGAACTCTTGCACCAGGGCCCATGAGCCTTTAGCTACGCCCCTGTCCCTCACTTATATCTTCCCGGAGTGTGGGCTTTA
The DNA here is from genome assembly GCA_900303285.1 of Rhinella marina. Classification (NCBI taxonomy): domain Eukaryota; kingdom Metazoa; phylum Chordata; class Amphibia; order Anura; family Bufonidae; genus Rhinella; species Rhinella marina. The sequence goes on along the minus strand of ONZH01019474.1, from coordinate 56,187 downwards.
GACAGGACTTTACATAAAGACAGACCCCTCCCCCTCTCCGGTTTTGCCGATCCTTTCTAAACAGACTGTAACCTTGTATGTTAACAGCCCAGTCATAGCTATCATCCAGCCATGTCTCAGTTATTCCCACTATGTCATAGTCCTCCTCACACATCACTGCTTCCAGTTCACCAGTTTTATTAGTCAGGCTTCTGGCATTAGTATACATATAATTAAGAGGTTTATGTATATTTTTTACCCTACACCTTTCCTTATGAACTGTTCTAGTCCCTCCTTCTATTCATTCCCCAGTTCTATTACCTTACCCCAGGTCTCTATCTGCACTATCATCCCCTCTTATGTAATTTCCTTCCCCCCAGTCCCTAGCCATCTTCTCCCCCAGAACAGCTGCCCCTTCTGCATTGAGGTGCAGCCCATCCCTATGATAGAGACTGTAGCCGACAGCGAAGAGATCAAGAGCTTCCAACCACTTCCCATCCAAGTATGCAACATCTTGTATATTACTCACCCCTCTGTATGCAATCACTGTGCCCTGTGTGCTATTACTCTGTCCCCTGTATCCCATCACTGTCCCCAGTGGCATTACTGTTGCTTGTATGCCATCTCTGTTTCCTATATGCCATCAATCTTCCCCTATATACCATCACTGTCCCCGTATGCCATCACTATTGCAAGCCATCACTCTGCCCGCTGAATGACATCACTGTCCCCTGTATGCCACCACTCTGCCCCTGTACAACATTACTGTCCTCTGTATGCTATCACTGTCCCCTTTATGTCATCACTGCCCCCTGTATGTCATCACTGTCTACTGTTTGCCATCACTCTACCCACTTTATGCCATCATTCTACCCCCTGTATGCCATCACTGTCCCCTCTATGCCATCACTGTCCACTATATGCCATCACTGTCCTCTGTGTGCCATCACTGTCCCCTGTATGTCATCATTCTACCCACTATATGCCACCACTCTGCCCTGTGTATGCCATCACTGTCCCCTGTATGCCATCACTGGCCCTTTTATGACATCACTGTCCCCTGTATGCTATTACTGTGCCCCCTGTGTGCCATCACTGTCAATTGTATGCCATCACTGTCCCTTGTATGCCATCACTGTCCCTTGTATGCCTCCGCCCTGCCCTTATATGTAATCACTGTCTTTTGTATGCCATCACTGCCCCCTGTATGCCATAATTGTCCCCTGTATGCCATCACTGTCTCCTGTATGCTAGTACTGTGCCTCCTGTATGCACTCACTTTCCCCTGTATGCCATCACTGTCTCCTGTACACTCACTCAGCACAGTGATGTCAAACATGTACAGAGATTCAGCTTCAGTTTGATGTGCCGTTATTTCATTATGGCGATTACACAGGCTCTGAAGCTCAGCATTACTATGTTGTTGTGTCTTGTACTGTAACATCAGATTGTTCTGCCGTGAACCGTCTTTTGGACTTGGCATTGTTTATAGAAGTGAAGTAAAGTTTTCATCAGCAGTGCATTCACCCCCAGACTACGTGTGGCCTTTGGCATTCAGTTACCAGGATTACATAAGATCCTTGGGCTAACTGTGTAGGAATCATGATGCAACCATTGTTATAATTGCAGCAGCTGATTCACTGTTTATATGTACTGTACGTGTATGACACCGCTGTCTTTCTCGAGCTGATGTTGTGATACCCATAGCAACCAATCAGAGCTGAGCTTTTATTTTTATTAAACTGCACACGTTGCTGACTACACTATTCTACTATACAATTCAGGGATGTGTCAAAGGGAACCCGTCAACATGAAAATGCAGAGTAATCTGCAAGCAGCATGTTATAAAGCTGAAAGAGCTGAGCAGATTATATAGTTTTGTGGGAAAGAGTCAGTGTCACCTGTATTTAATAAATTTAATTTGCTTCTCATTCTGGGCCTTGAAGTCCAGGATGTGGTCCTATCAGTGATTGACCGCCTTCCCTCTGTGACTCTGTATACACAGATAACTGTCAATCACTGGACTGTAGGTAGGATGTTCTTTTCAATCTATGCTTCATTCTTCCTTCTCCAGACATGCCAAAAATGTCCAAAGCCTCTGTGACTTAGTTATATGGTTTTCAGAATATTGGAGTTATTTTTTTTGGGCTTTTGAGTCAGTAGAGGTGCACGTCTTGGAATTTAGACATGAACATATTCTGGGACTAATATAAGTCTTACTGTGAAAACAGAAACCACACTGGCTGCTGCTACCAATTCTTGCTGTAGGTTTTTTTAAATTGCGTAAAGGGGTGGTCCCGCGAAAAATATTCTACAGTTTTCAAACCAGCTCCTGGATCTGAATAGAGTCCCATAGAGTCCCATAGAGTTGAATGGAGTGGCAGTCATGCATGTGTTCCTGCAGCTCCACTCAAATGGAGAGCATGGGCCACAATTCACAAGACCTGCAGGGGCCCTTGAGGTTGAACCACAGCTTAATCAGATACTTATCCCCTATCCTCTGGATAAAAGATAAGTTATCTTAATGGGACAACCAGTTTATCATTGAACTTGTGAAGTATGCATCCAGCTGTATCAGTGTGTGATGTTAAAGGGAACCTGTCATCTCCGAAACATCCCCTGAACTAGAGTAAGTGTTGTATAGTGTAAGTAATGCTGAATCCGAATATGTAATTTTTATCTTCATACTCACTTCCATTCTGACGCTGTGATCCCACAAACCTGCAGTAAAATGCACTCACTGGACTCTTCTTTGAGTCCTCTCCATTATGTGAGTGAGCACCGGAGTCCACTGAATGCATTTTACTGTAGGTTTGTGGGAGCACAACATCAGAATGGAAGCGAGTATGAAGATAAAAATTACATAACCAGACTCAACGTCACTTACACTATACACCGCTTACTCTAGCTCACGGGGTGTTTTGGAGATGACAAGTTCCCTTTAAATATTTTGGGTTAAAAAAGACAAAAGAATGATAGCGGTAAGTGATACTTTTATTATTCTTCTGGTTAGCCAATGATGGTATCACTGCTTTAATACTTTTGTCTTTTTTAACACTAAAGTATTTAACATCACATAGATTTTTCCAGCTAACATGGCATCATGCTATTTTCCTGTATAACTGCATTTCTAGGAACATTTATTGCCTTTGCTATATTAAAAGGGGTTCTAGCTTTGTTAGAATGAGATTCTCATGTACTATATGATGTCTGATTTTCATTTTTTACATTAATCATGGGATAACCCTTTTAATGTATCCTTTTTTGTTGTTTATGCAAGGTAATGACCTCTTAACTTTCTGAACTGCTTCCTTGACATGGCCATGGTTTCTAATATGCAATCAAGAAAAACAGTCAACAAACCCCTCGCCAGTTCAGGCATTGTATTTCATTTGTGTTATCTCAAGGACGCCTGATGCAACTAATGGAGCCCTGCAGTTGCATCAGGCTTTCTTTAGACAACACCTGACCTGCAAATGTGCTCTCTTATGAGTAGTTGAATAATTCTGAGACTGCAGTTGGCATTTTGTGTTGATGTTGAGGAAACCACTTCTTGTTATATTAGTTGTCTTGATCGATCTATTGATCTATCTGAATGTCTGTCTGTCCGTACGACCATCCATCTGTCTTCTATTTATCTGTCTGTCTGTCTCCTATCTATCTATCTATCTATCTATCTATCTATCTATCTATCTATCTGTCTTTCTATCTGTTACAGGAAAATATGGTTCTCAGCCAGACTCCAGTCCAATGACCACATAAAATATACCTAGTAATTGGATATACACGTAGTATATACTGATATTTTTCAGTGATGTTCACCCATTGAGCTATCCGTATGTCCATAAGTCATTTGGTCATTGTGTCCCTTGTTAGCATTTTGAGCACAGGAAGGACAGATTGTAAAACTGATGGAAAAGTAGCCGGACAATATTGACTGTTTTTTTGGGCGATCATAGTATGGAGTTCATAAAGGATGCTGAGACACAGGAACATGCAGGTCATGTGAAGCTTGAGGGCTTTCCCTTTTTCCCTGCCAACTCTGGACAAACTGCAGTTAAATCAGGAGCTTGGTAAGTTATATTATTTGTGTGTGTTCTGTGTATGTATATGATATCCCAGTAGACTTTAAATATCTACATATAGATACGTGTAGTCTGTAGTTGTATCTCATTTACATGTGGGCCTGTGACTTGCAAGTATTTATAATTTATAGATCTTATATATATAGTATCTATATCAGGGCTGGCCAACCTGCGGCTCTCCAGCTGCTGCAAAACTACAACTCCCAGCATGCCCAGTCTGCCTACAGCTATCATCCTACAGCAGGGCATGGTGGGAGTTGTAGTTTTACAACAGCTGGAGAGCCTCAGGTTGGCCAGCCCTGATCTATATGTAGTAACGGTCCGGTGCTGAACGTCAGTTGGTTAGAGGTGTAGATCCAGTAGACCAGTGATGGCTAACCTCGGCACTCCAGCTGTGGTGAAACTACGACTCCCAGCATGCTCCATTTATTTCTGTTGAGTTCTGAGAGCAGTCAAGCAAGGGGGGCATCTTGGGAGTTGTAGTTTTACCACAGCTGGAGTGCCAAGGTTAGCCATCACTGCAGTAGACGGTATATTGTTGGAATAAGAATATTTATATATTGTATATACATACTGTACTGTATTATTGGCCACATTTGTCTGGTGTCCTGGAAAGACAGGAAAGGAGGCAGCTGTATGTGGTGGTGTACTCTATGTAATGTGTTGTATTTGCATCTTCATGTAATGTTTATTGGTTCATCAGTAGAGTATTTTCATATATAAGTATTTGTCAGGGTTATATGTTACTCCTGCAGTGTGTGAAGGACTGGAGTGTTGTATATAGTACACAAAGTGGGTTATATTGGAAAACAAAGACAACATAAATAGATCTAAACAGAAGAAACAGATATAAACCTCCCATTTCCAAAAGACAAATTCATCCAACCAACTATCAATCTAGGTCAACAGTTTTTTTTTCCTTTTAGGCTACTTCCACATTTGTGTATTTGCTGTCCGGTTTTTGAGATCTTGCACGGGATCTCAAAATCACAGCAAAACGTTTCCATTATAATAAAACAACTGGCTGCATCTGTTCAGAATGGATCCAGTCGTAAAAATTAAGAAACCGGATCCGGCACTAAAACCATTGTAAGTCAATGGGCGCCTGATACGGATCCGGCACCATTGACTCACATGGTTTTTATTGCCAGATCCGGCTTCTGCAGTTTCCCATGCCACACACAAAAACGCTGCTTGCATCAGTTTTGTGTCTGACATTAGACCACAACAAACCGGAATGGAAAGCATTCTGGCGCACTCTGCACTGGTTTGTTCAGTCTTACCCTTATTGACAATGAATGGAGACAAAACTGAAGTGTTGTGTTACAGTCTTGTGAGCCTGTTCCGAATCTCAAAACTGGACAGCACAACACAGATGTTAAAGTAGCCTTAGATGTTATTAGAATTGTCAATATACAGAAATCAAAGCCTAGTCTCAGCAGTTATAATTAGCATTATGTATATCTGCTTCAACCTGCCACCGAATGGCTGAAGTGGTTACACATGTAAACACTGCAGACAACGAAGAGGAAGAGTCACAGGTTTTGTATTTTATATATTTTAATATGATATTTGTGCCGGCCCAGCTAATAGCTTCTCGTTTAGATTTCATTATTGTATCTGTCATAAATTATCAATTTTACTTAGTTGGTTTATGTAAGTCATGTACAGTTGAAATAAATTGTCCTTCAATAGGGAAATTAGTATAGAAAGTTTACTATTTTCCATTGCTTGTACAAAAGATTGGCACTCACACTCATCAGAGACTTTCCCTATGTACATCTGTGGCAGAATAATATTTTATATTAGTTTCACATGTAGACTTCATTATTGAGAGTGTTGACAAGTAATTAATTATTGCATGATACATGTATAAAACATCTGATTTTTATTCAGTTTACAGACTTAGTATTTCTATGAAATAGTGGCTGAATATTTTAACCTTAAATTGTTTTACATTTTTGTCTAAACAATCATTCTCTCCAAGTAGAAATGGAAAGTTAATTTTATTATAATTTAATTTATAGGCAAAATATATTAATGTTTTCTAAGAAACAGATAATATGTTGCCAATAATCTGGAATCTGGAATTCTACTTAGGAGATCTGAAGCAGCTGCAATCAGAGATGAGCCAACAAGTTTGTTACAAACTCCACAAGATAAACCCAAAGCTTTTCAAGTTCGCTTCGGACAAATCCAGTAAAATACTACACAGCACCATTTTACTGCACATATTGGCATAACAAACCACGAAGGAGGGAGAAGAATGATGCTCACATGATGATGATAGCAAGTGGGGGGGGGGACTTGCAATGTTTGTTTCACAGGTTGATAGTCAGCCTGGATGATTCAATCAGAGGGGCAGCAGACAGAGACGTGCCCTGGTATGACAGCCAGAATATCATTCTATGTTCAGCTGCTGATGAGGGTGGATAGGTGTAACAGTCTCTGGAAAAAAACTATTTTAGGGACAGTGTACAGTCGCAATGAAGCTTCTGTTCTAGTGTCAAGGTTGGTGAAGGGAAAGATAAGGTTAGGGCAGGGAAAACATTCAGAGTTACGGGCTGAGGCTGGATTTATCTGGCACAGGCAGTGCCTTCTAGCTGCAATTACAGCCTTTTTCTATCAGGAAAATTGAATGTAAGTTACACTGTACGCAAAAATCAAACCACATTTCCTGCACAGTTGAAGTGTTTGATATGTGAAGGGGGGATTAACCGCAATACAAATGTAAAATGCGTATTTTACAATCCAAATAGTACTGTTTGAAATCTCTAAGTAAAACCACCTGAAATAAATAGTCCAAAATCTGTGGCAGGGCATCTCCAGACAGTTGAAGTGTTGATGTGAGGTGCAAAAATAGCAATACTAGGGTGTAACATGTGTTTTACAATCCAGAGAGTACTGTTTTAATTCTCTTAGTAAAAACACCTGAAATAGCAGTCCGAAATCTGTGACAAGGGCATCTGCAGGCGGTGCAAGTATATTCTCATAGTAGGTTGACAACTTCTGTTTTACACTAGATAAAGCTTTTTTTTCTGAATCTGTATATTTGAACGCACATAAAACATTAGATCTAAACCTGCTAGTGGTGCCGATACTGAACTATTTCCAAAGTCAACTGTAGGTAGTAGCGTCTTCAGTGTGTTTGTGGAAGGGAAGAGCATTTAATTGCACCTCTCTATTTTTAAGTTCCAAAAAACAGACTTGCAAACCATTCCATAATTTGTGTGACTGTGTACATTAGGTCAAATGCCTGGAATATGGAGAAAGGCAATGAGATGGTGGATGGAATAGCTCACTCCTCCTCTCGGTCACAGCAGGATGACGTGGATGTAACTCTTGAGTCTGGCACAGTGCCTTGGCACTAGGGATCACAGCATTTCTCCTGCTCCTCATCCCTGCAGCTCCACTGCAGTGTGAAAGGGTAGAGTATTAGAGACACATGGTCTCAATAGTAATGGCAGCAGAAGCAGCATAGAATGGAACATACAAGGCAGAAGGCTGGCTGCCTATAGGTAGTAGTATTAATAGTAGTACTGGTGGTAGTGGATGTAGTGGCACATGCGTAGCGTTAATAGTGGTGGTAGTAGGCGATTAGCAGCAAAGAGTATCAGCTGAGGTAGTGGCAGCAGCAGCCATATGAAACATGATGGTATGAAGGCTGCAGCAGTGGCATAAAAGTGGCAGTGTCATGATGGAGGGAGCAGCAGCAGCAGCAGAAGCCTTACAGAACATGATGGTAGACAGGTAGCAGCAGTGGCATGAAGGCAGCAATGGCATGATGGACAAAGCAGCCATACGAAACATGATTGTGAGTAAGCAACAGCAGTGGCATGAAGGAAGTAGTGGCATGATGAAGGCAGCAGCAGCCATACGAAACATGATGATAGACAGCAGTAGTGGCATGAAGGCAGAAGGGGCATAATGGAGACAGCAGTCTTACAGAACATACTGGTAGGCAGGCAACATGATGGAAGGCAGGGCAGCTGGCAGACAGTAACAGTGGCAAGATGGAGCACCATCAGTAAGGACAGATCTATTCATTGGTGCATACTGGCGAAGGACAACTTGATCAGTTTGGTCATCACAAAATCCCCTGTGGAGCTGATGACACTGCCGTTTTGATCCGTCATAATAGAAGTATATGGGCAAGCATAACGGATCCGTCTGGTTTCCGTTATGCTGGACGGAAAAAAAAGTTCTGTTGACAGAACTTTGTTTTCCGTCTAGCATAATGGAAACCAGACGGATCCGTTATGCTTACCCATATATTTCTCTTATGACGGATCAAACGGAAAGCCTATAAAGGTATGCGTTTTGATTTCTGTCTTATGGATTCCGTTATAACCTGTAATATTATTACCCTCCAGAAATACATCCAGGCCCCTCTTGAACTCTTTTAGTGAACTTACCATCACCACCTCCTCAGGCAGAGAGTTCCATAGTCTCACTGCTCTTACCGTAAAGAATCCTCTTCTATGTTTGTGTACAAACCTTCTTTCCTCCAGACGCAGAAGATGTCCCCTTGTTACAGTCACAGTCCTGGGGATAAATAGATAAATACATCATGGGAGAGATCTCTGTACTGACCTCTGATATATTTATACATAGTTATTAGATCTCCCCTCAGTCGTCTTTTTTCTAAAGTGAATAACCCTAATTTTGATAATCTTTCTGGGTACTGTAGTCCACCCATTCCAGTTATTACTTTAGTTGCCCTCCTCTGAACCCTCTCCAGCTCTGCTATGTCTGCTTTGTTCACAGGAGCCCAGAACTGTACACAGTACTCCATGTGTGGTCTGACTAGTGATTTGTAAAGTGGCAGGACTATGTTCTCATCACGGGCATCTATGCCTCTTTTGATGCAACCCATTATCTTATTGGCCTTGGCAGCAACTGTCTGACACTGGTTTCTACAGCTTAGTTTTCTGTTCACTAAAATTCGTAGGTCCTTTTCCATGTCAGTGTTACCCAGTGTTTTACCATTTAGTATGTGCTGGTGACTTGCATTATTCCTTCCTATGTGCATAACCTTACATTTGTCAGTGTTCTCTGCCCAGGCCTCCAATCTATCCAGATCCATCTGTAGTAGTGTACTGTCCTCCTCTGTGTTAATTACTTTACACAGTTTAGTGTCATTTGCAAAAATTGATATTTTACTGTGCAAACCTTCTACAAGATCATTAACCTTTGTCTGGCTGAGTAGGTACAATTGTACCTATTCCGTTTTAAAATTGCAATAACTTTTTTTCGAAAAGCCGTAGAGGGCTGAAATTTCGTGACATCTCTGCAGTTTCGGTCCAAAATTTCAATAAAATATCTCCACCCCCTTCCGAGATAAGGGGTTGAGATATTTTTGCATCCATAACAAGCTGCATAGGTACAAATTTACCCTCATTAGAGATGAGCGAGCACTAAAATGCTCAGGTGCTCGTTATTAGAGTCGAACTTTTCCCGATGCTCGGGTGCTCGTTTCGAATAACGAACCCCATTGAAGTCAATGGGAGACTCGAGCATTTTTGCAGGGGACCAAGGCTCTGTCTAGGGAAGGCTGGGTGAAAACCTGGAAACCTCAGAAAATGATGGAAACACCACGGAAATGGACAGGAAACAGCAGGGGCAGCATACATGGATGCCTCTGAGGCTGCCTAATCCCACCATTACCCCAAATTCTCAGGCAACAGCCTGGTGGTTACCCTCATGGCAATTGTGCTCACCCAGACAAAGAAAGGCTAGGCACATGCCCATCACATGTTAGGGAAGCACCCAACTGGGTGCAACAAAGGTCCATCACCGCCAATTTTCAGGGACACGGTAATGGTGACCCACTTAAAAATGCTGCCTGACAACCTGGCAGTGAACCCCTGATTGTCTGTCTTTCAATAAGATTGCAGTGTAAAGCATGGTGGTGAGCCTCAGTAATAAGATTGCAGTGTAAAGCATGGTGGTGAGCCTCAGTATGACTTTTTGGATGGAGATTGCATGTGGTCACGTACTCCCTGGAACACCATAGTCACCGCTTCTCTGATGTGCTACCCCAGAACATTCTCTGCCCCAATTCGCAAGACCTTTTGCAGTCTCCGTGTGCTGACAGTGGGAATTTACCAGTGTTGTCTGAGGAGGTGGTGGACAATGGCAAGACACAGGTGTCGGGGGGTGAGGTAGTTGTATGGGAAGCAAGTTACAGTGGGGACTCCTTGGGGGGACTTTCTCACGATGGGACAGATTCAATTGTGTTTAGAAAGGCTGATGGGCTTCCGTCAGCACTGTGTGTATAGAACTCCATGGCCTTTCATAAAAATAGTCTGGCGATGACCCCAAGGAAATTTTCAGGGACACGGTAATGGTGACCCACTTAAAAATGCTGCCTGACAACCTGGCGGTGAACCCCTGATTGTCTGTCTTTCAATAAGATTGCAGTGTAAAGCATGGTGGTGAGCCTCAGTAATAAGATTGCAGTGTAAAGCATGGTGGTGAGCCTCAGTATGACTTTTTGGATAGAGATTGCATGTGGTCACGTACTCCCTGGAACACCATAGTCACCCCTTCTCTGATGTGCTACCCCAGAACATTCTCTGCCCCAATTCGCAAGACCTTTTGCAGTCTCCGTGTGCTGACAGTGTGGATTTACCAGTGTTGTCTGAGGAGGTGGTGGACAATGGCAAGACACTGGTGTTTAATACTGTATATGTCAGCTATCCGGAAAAATAGTTTGGAGAGAGAGAAAGATAGGAAAAAGACGTAAATTGTTTGGAGAGAGGGCCTGTAGGTGGACCTCCGGAAAAATAGTTTGGAGAGAGGGCCTGTAGGTGGACCTCCAGAAAAATTGTTTGGAGAGAGGGCCTGTAGGTGGACCTCCGGAAAAATTGTTTGAAGAGAGGGCCTGTAGGGGGCCCTCCTGAAAAATTGTGGTAAAAGAGTGCCAGTTGGACCTCTAAAAAATGGCGTTTTTTTGGTCAGCGTTAGGCAAAGACGATGTCAAGGTTGGGGTACACAGAAAAGGGAGATGTGATCCCTGAGGTCTCCCCAACCCCTGTCCCTGCCTAATTGCCTCCGTGTCCTAGGCGACACGGCGACAACCACGAGGACTGCAATTACTCTTGACTAAGGTGCAGGGAAAAGGGAAGACAAACAGAGACGAACCAAACACAGAAGAATTGTCAGCTATCCGTGTCAGAAAACCAGAGATAACGTCAGTACAAAATCAGAAGACGGTAGAGTAGTCAGGTACGAGCCACGGGTCAAATAAGCAGTAGAATACACACGATACAACGCACAAGCAGGAATAGCAAGGATTTGCAAAAACCGGCAAGGAGCAGAGAGGAAGGTAGGTATTTATGCAGGAAGATATCCCACCCCCAGGTTCTGAATGGACCAGATTCAGAGAAGCCACTCAGCCCAGCACCTGAGTATTAACCCTAAGTAGACAAACCAAACATGAAGATGGGCGTTGGCTCCAAAACAACCCACAGTGTGAACATGGTTAAAGGCAAGGCGTAGGCACTAAACAGAAACACACAAAAACTCAGAATACCAAGCAAAACATAGAAACCTATGTTCTCCGGTGACCAGACCTGACAGACGACATGGAGGAGGAGGAGGAGTAGGAGGAGTAGAGAAGAGGAATCAGATACATAAGTAATGTTAATCTTTAGCTGCTTTCCCCCGGAGGAGATTTGAATTCCGGTGAAATCCAGGCTTTGTTCATTTTAATAAGCGTCAGCCTGTCAGCGCTGTCAGTTGACAGGCGTGTACGCTTATCGGTGATGACGCCACCAGCTGCACTGAATACCCACTCTGACAGCACGCTAGCGGCAGGGCAGGCCAGCACCTCCAAGGCGTACAGCGCCAGTTCAGCGCCAGTTCAGGCCACGTGTCCAGCTTTAAAACCCAGTAGTTGAAAGGAGCAGAGTGATCGCTACGGACCGTGGTATGGTCAGCTAGGTACTCCCTCACCATCTTTCTGTATAGCTCCCCCCTACTCTGCCTAGACTGGGGACAGGTGACAGTGTCTTGCTGGGGTGACATAAAACTGGCAAAGGCCTTGGAGAGCGTTCCCCTGCCAGAGCTGGACAAGCTGCCTGCTCGCCTACTCTCCCCCGCTACTTGGCCCACAGAACCATGCCCTCTGCCGCTAGTGGCGTCAGATGGGAAGGATTGTTTCAGCTTGTGCACCAGGGCCTGTTGATATCTATTCACTCTCATACTCCTTTCCTCTGCAGGCATGAGAGTGGAAAGGTTCTGCTTGTACCGTGGGTCCAGGAGAATGAACACCCAGTAATCGGTGTTTGAAAAAATGCTTCTAACACAAGGGTCACGGCATAGGCAGCCTAACATGAAGTCTGCCATGTGCGCCAGAGTCCCAACACGTAAGAATTCCCTCTCCTCACTGGCCTGACTCTCCATTTCCTCCTCCTCCTCCTCCTCTTCCAAGTCCTCCTCTTCAGCCCATACATGCTCAAGAGTTAAGGACTGAGCACTGGTACCCTCTTCTGTCTCGCCGACATTCTCCTCCTCTTCTTCCTCATCCTCATCCCCCTCCACTGATACGCGCTGAGAAACAGACCGGAGGGTGCTCTGGCTATCAAGCGACGTATCTTCCTCCACCGTCTCTTGTGACAAGCGCAAAGCATCCGACTTGATGCTGAGCAGTGAGTTTTTCAACAGGCAAAGCAGTGGGATGGTGAGGCTGATAATGGCGGCATCGCCGCTGACCATCTGTGTTGACTCCTCAAAGTTGCTCAACACCTGGCAGATATCAGACATCCACGTCCACTCCTCATTGTAGACTTGAGGAATCTGACTGACCTGACTACCAGTTCTGGTGGAAGTTGACATCTGGCAGTCTACAATCGCTCTGCGCTGCTGGTCAACTCTGGATAACATGTTTAATGTCGAATTCCATCTCATGGGCACGTCGCACAACAGTCGGTGAGCGGGCAGTTGTAGGCGGCGCTGTGCTGCCATGAGAGTGGCAGCATCTGTGGTCGACTTGCGGAAATGCGCACAGATGCGGCGCACCTTGGTGAGCAAATCAGACAGATTGGGGTATGTCTTGAGGAACCGCTGAACTATTAGATTGAACACGTGGGCCAGGCATGGCACATGTGTCAGTCTGCCGAGTTGCAGAGCCGCCACCAGATTACGCCCGTTGTCACACACAACCATGCCTGGCTTGAGGTTCAGCGGTGCCAGCCACAGATCAGTCTGTGCCGTGATGCCCTGTAACAGCTCTTGGGTGGTGTGCCTTTTGTCACCTAAGCTCAGCAGTTTGAGCACTGCCTGCTGGCGCTTACCCACGGCACTGCTGCTGCGCCTAGAGCTACCGACTGAGGGCGCCGTGCCCACGGATGGTAATTCGGAGGAGGAGGTGGAGGAGGAGGAGGGGTCGGAGGAGGAGGCATAGTACGTCTGAGAGACCGTGACCGAGGTAGGCCCCGCAATCCTCGGTGTGGGCAGTACATGAGTGGCCCCAGGGTCAGTCTCAGTCCCAGCCTCCACCAAGTTAACCCAATGTGCCGTCAGTGAGATATAGTGTCCCTGCCCTGCAGCACTTGTCCACGTGTCCGTGGTTAGGTGGACCTTCTCAGAAACAGCGTTGGTTAGGGCACGGATGATGTTCTGTGACACGTGCTGGTGTAGGGCTGGGACGGCACATCGGGAAAAATAGTGGCGGCTTTGGACCGAATTCCGAGGGGCAGCCACCGCCATGAGATTGTGAAAGGCCTCGGTCTCTACCAGCCTATAGGGCAGCATCTCCAGGCTCAGCAATTTGGAGATGTGGACGTTGAGGGCTTGGGCATGTGGGTGGGTGGAACTGTATTTCCTCTTGCGCTCCAGCGTCTGCTGTAAAGACAACTGAACGCTGCGCTGGGACACATTGGTGGACACTGTGGAGGATCGTGGAGGCGAAGGTGTGGTTTTCCGGCGGGAGGCGCTCGTGCCGGGGTCCTGGGCAGGGGGTTGACTAGCAGAGGCAGCGAGTGACACAGGTGAAGGAGCCGTGGTGTGAACTGCAGGAGGTGGTGAACAGCCTTGGTTCCATTGAGTGGGGTGTTTAGCACTCATATGCCTGCGCATGCTGGTGGTGGTTAGGCTAGTAGTGGTGGCACCCCTGCTGATCCTGGTGTGGCACAGGTTGCACACCACAGTCCGTCAGTCATCCTCACTTTCTTTAAAGAACCTCCAGACTTGCGAACATCTAGGCCTCGCCACGGGAGCTTCACTACGTGAAACAGTTGCTGCTGATGCACCAGCTCTGGCCCAGCTTCTCCCTCTGGCCACACCACTGCCTCTTCCAACCTGTTCTGGTTCAGCACTCGCCTCCGCCTCAGAAGCACTGTCTTCACTCGGCTTATCAACCCAGCTTGGGTCAGTCACCTCGTCATCCTCCGATTCCTCAGTCTGCTCCCCCCTCGGACTTCCTGCCCTGACAACAACTTCACCACTGTCTGACAACCGTGTCTCTTCATCGTCCGACACCTCTTTACAAACTTCTTCCACTAAGTCAACATTGTCATCATCATCATTACCCACAGACTGCGACAGTTGGAAAACTTGGGCATCGGGAATGAGGTCAGCAGCAACCTGAGAAGTGGTTTGTGACTCTCGGAAGGGTCCAGAAAACAGTTCCTGAGAGTATGCCGGATCGCATTCCAAATTTTCCTGGGAGGGGGCAGACTGGGGGGAAGGAGATTGAGGTGGAGGAGCCAGAGGAGTGCTCCCTTGGGTAACGTGGGTGGACTGCGTGGAAGACTGACTGGTGGACAAATTACTTGAAGCATTGTCCGCAATCCATGAGATCAGCTGTTCGCACTGTTGTGGTTTCAACAGTCCTCTACCACATGTCCCTGTAAGTTGAGACATGAAGCTAGGGAGTGTAGCTCTGCGGCGTCTCCCTGCTCCCTCATCAGCAGGTACTGTCTCACCCTGCCCAGGACCACGGCCTCTGCCCCTGCAGTAATTGAATGCCCACGTCCTCGTCCTCGACCCTTAGCCCTGGGGTTCAACATTTTCTGTATATCAGTGTATTATATAAAAAATAAAAAATAAATGGGCCTGCTGTACTGAAACCCACAAACTTGTTCAGTCTGGTTTAATTAAGTGACGTACAGAAAGTGTCACCTGGACAGAAAATACGGATTGCAGTGAGTGTACTGAACTGTGACACACAGAATGGTTCCACGCTGCTGTGTGAAATCGATTTGTATCACTGAGCTAAAACAACAAAAAACTATTTTTTTTATATATTTTTTTTTTATATATTTTTTTTTGTTTTGTTTTTTTTTGGAACGTGACGTGCAGAAACTATCATAGAGCTAACTCACACCCTGCTGACAGTGGCTATTTTGACTGCAACCCAGACAAATGTCGCACAGAGATTTTTGTGATCAAGCTATATACGTGAGAGCAAAAGACCCGGTTGGATTAAGTGACGTACAGAAAGTGTCACCTGGACAGAAAATACGGATTGTAGTGAGTGTACTGAACTGTGACAGACAGAATGGTTCCACACTGCTGTGTGAAATGGATTTGTATCACTGAGCTAAAACAACAAAAAAACTATTTTTTTTATATATTTTTTTATATATATATTTTTTTTAGTTTTGTTTTTTTTTGGAACGTGACGTGCAGAAACGATCGTAGAGCTAACTCACACCCTGCTGATGGTGGCTATTTTGACTGCGACCCAGACAAATGTCGCATAGAGATTTTTGTGATCAAGCTATATACGTGAGAGCAAAAGACCCGGTTTGTATCACTGAGATATAACAATAAAAAAGGGGTTATATATGGCGATAGCTGCACTACTAGTGCCAGCCAGCCAGCCAATCCAGGAGACAAAAAAAAAATTCTTGTATCCCTTAGAAGGGCTGTTGGGTTCTTTTGAGATCACTCCTGCCTAACAGAGAACTAAATGCAGGCCCTAACACTCTCCCTGAAACGCAGCAGCTCTATCCCTAACGACATCCGGACAGCATCTGAGCCAAGCACCCTGGCCAGTCACTAGTATATTCCAGGGTCACCTGATCAGGCCAGCCAACCCCTGCTATTGACATGTAAGGGCCCCATGTGATGCTGGGTGTACCGCAGAGTCTCCTGGCTTGTGATTGGCTGAGTTTTTAGGCGCCAAAAATGCACAATGCGGAAGTTGCCATTTCCTCGAGCATGGCGAGATACTCGTCCGAGCAGCGAGCACTTACAAGTACCATAATACTCGAACGAGCACCAAGCTCGGACGAGTATGCTCGCTCATATCTAACCCTCATATATTTTGAATGAAGATAATGCAAGGAAAAAAGAATAATATTTTTTTTAATGATAATGCTATAATATTATTATAAACAAGTAAAAAAACTGTTCATTTACATTATAAAAGAAAATGTAAGAAACTTTTTTTATTGATTTTCTTCGCAAGTAATGCATGTTGTCTTTGCTACCGAGTGTTCATCGCAAATGGGTTTCACACAAACCACACAAGACTTTCTAGTCTTACGTTGTTTTCGCCTCAGGTCTCGGCAGACATAGCAACTACCAACAACAGGGGAGGGTCCACGACTTACATGAGGTATTTGAGGGCCAGCTGCTGCTTGCGATGCTACCACAATGCACCAAGCACCATTTCTACTGCACCTCGAAGAAAATGGTTTCTCATCATCATTCATTTAGTACTATGATCTTCAATTGCAGACATACACAGCTGATTTGCGAGATCTTTCAGGAACTTTCTTCGTTGATCCTTTGTCCTGAAGCTTGGATTGTGTTCTCTGTAGACAATGTAGGATGCTAACCCAGTGATGTCAATCATATTGTAGAAAAATGCCAGAGGCCAACGTAATGTTCGTCGTTTCACAGTGTACTCTCCCAACATTTTATCCATAACATCAACTCCGCCTTTTGTTTTGTTGTAGTATTTTATTATCTCTGGCTTGGCTGCTAGTGTCTCTTCAACTTCTCCCGTCATGTGCATAGATGATAGAAGCACGACTGATTTGTTCTTCTTTGGTACATATGAACAGACTGTTGCATCATGATTGTAGGCAAAATTTGTCGAGTTTACAGGCCTTTCTTTTGGCAGGCTGCATGTTGCTAGGTAGGAACCTTTTGTTTGTTCTCACTGTACCAACTAGTGTCATGTTTCAGGAGTTCAATACCTTAGCTAGTTCCATGGTTGTAAAGAAGTTATCGGTGGTGAAGTAAAGGAGAAAGTCTTCCCACAGTGGATTTATATGAAGGTACAATTGTACCTCTGCAGCCTGTTAACGTTGTAAAATTATGCAGCCTGACGAAGGTTAATAAATATATTGAAGAGAAAAGGGCCCAACACTGACCCCTGTGGTACTCCACTAGTGACAGTGACCCAATCTGAGTATGTACCGTTAATAACCACCCTCTGTTTTCTGTCACTGAGCCAGTTACTTACCCACATACAGACATTTTCTCCCAGTCCAAGCATTCTCACTTCATATACTAATCTTTTGTGTGGTACAGTGTCAAATGCTTTGGCAAAGTCCAGATATACGTCATCCATTGTTTCGTCGCGATCAAGTCTAGAACTTACCTCCTCATAAAAATGGATTCAATTACAGTAGTTTGACATGACCGATCCCTCATGAAGCCATGCTGATACGTATTTCTAGGAACATTCCTAGGAACATTGCCTTTGCTATCTGTTTTGTTATCTGTTTGTATCCTTTGTCTTGTTTGTTCAAGACAATGATCTCTTAACATTTTACACCACTATAACTTTTTTCAAGTGACAGTTAACTAACTCCTAGCCAGTTGAGTTATTTCAGCTGGCTAGTTTCATCTCAAGGACACCTGATGCAACTAATGAAGCCATGATTGGATTAGTTGCATCAGACATGCTTAAGGCAACACATAATTTGCAAATACGTGCTTTTATGAGGGATACTGTTCAGGAGACTGCAATAGGAATTAAAAGAAGCATTAGCAGTAGACTAATTAGCTGACTAGCTAAGCTGCTCCATTACTGTGTACTAGTGTTTGTGACTAATGAAGCGCTGATTCAATGGACCTATCAGGTTCTGATCCAGGGACTCAGTGTCCTATTTACATCCCTTCCTGGACATACACCATTGCCAGTGATGGTCTTGTTTGGCTTGCTAGCTAGATTCCTTGTTCCCTTTTCCTGAATTTTGCGTACTGATTTCTCTGTGATTCTGACCTTGGCTAGTCTTCTGACCACCCTCTTTCTCTCATTTAGTACTGCGTAGCACGTATGGTTGTGACCCATTTCCATATGACTCTGCTTTGGTGTTTGTTTATGGTTTTTGTCTATCTCTTTACTCATTTAGAGTAGGGACCATCATCCAGATGCGGTTCTTATAGGCAGGGGCGTTGCTAGGGTCTCAAAAGATCCGGGGCTCAAGTTCCGGATGTATATGTGCCATATTCTTGAAATATCCACCCTGTCCTCTCCCCCCCACATACATATATCCCCTCTATGCTCCTCCTCCAGGCACCATCGCTCTTGGTTTAGCTCTGTGTGCTGGTGCCAGTGCTGCACTATGTCCTGTCAGTGTGCTCCTATGCACAATATGTACTGGAGCTGTGCGCTGCCGGGACATAGTGCAGCACTAGTGCCGCCACAGCATCTCCCCTCATACACTGAGCAACCCCATCCTCCACAGGATTCAGGCATCTGACCTGTGAGGAACTTCTTCACAGTGAGTATACCATTATACCATAATGTAAATGTGCTGGAGCCTGTACATGAGGTCAGGTGTGTGTGTGTGTGGAACCACTGTGTTAGCCAATTTGACTTTGGCTAAACTTAAGGGTGTTATCCTGACAGTTCCTTGGTATTCACCCTTTAACCCCTCTACAGGGATCTGGACTTAGCTGCAGGGAACCACCAGGGCGCAGGTCAAGGCATGCAACAGGAACAAACGCCTTAGCAGGCAGGGAAATGGGGTCAGTAGCTCAGTGTTATAGCAGAAGCTGATTAGCAATTAGAAGCAGGTATGTAGCTGTACACAGAGCAAAGAGAGGAATTGAAGTGTAGGCAAACATCTGAGAAGTCGTGTGAGTACAGGTACCAGCTGGTCTTCTGGAATACCTGGAGCAAAGCTCTCATAGCACGAGTATAGAGAGAGAGAGAGGGCCCCAGTACACCAATATAGGCCAGGTTTTTTGCCATCAGATGGGTGCAATCAAGCACCAGGTGTGCAATCCCTTAACTCATACACGACCTGAGTTCTCAAAAAAAAAGTTTGCATAATGGCTGATCTTCTTTGTACAATCTGTGAAGGCGTAATGTCTGGGATTCCCTAATGTTTTTAACACTATTATTCCCTGTTTCAACTGCTCAGCTAGATGCGTTCCACTCAGAAGCAGGGGTCTCTCCCTTCTAACAGCACTGTGCTGTTGTGACTTTCTTTCCCTTACTTCCCACTATGTTCGTTTTCAGCTCTGGAGCTTACAGAACAGATAAGGAGGGGGAGATCACACTTGCAGACACACAGGAGGCTCCTGTGATGTTCAGAAGCTGTGTACAAGCAATTCTTTAATCAGGCTCACAATGTCAGGTAGCTCAGACACGTGCCCACTTCCTTTTTGCTGTCTTCTGTCTCTTTTACCAGGGATGAATTTTGCAGTGGACTGCAAATTAGGTGGACATGGGACACTTAGTGGTTATGGCTTTACAGCTTTTTCAGGTGGATGCAGGCAGATTTTTAAAATTTTTAGAAAGATTTAGAAATGTATTAGTTTCTATTGTATATTAACCCCTTCCCGGCATGCGCCGTACATGTACGGCGTCCGCTCTACAGTTTTCATACGGAAGACACCTAAGGCTAATGTCCACAATCAGCAGTAATGCAGACCGAGGACATTTAACCCCTCAGATGCTGTGGTGAAATGTGGCCACGGCTGAGAATTTGGTTGAGAATTTGGCATGGCGGGGTGTTATTGCAAGTTTCACCTTCCTGGGCATCCCTGGGTGCAAGTTATAGTTAAAGTCTACATCAGGCTCTTGCTGGCACAGATTTGAGTTTCTAGTTCCCAGAGTGCTAGAGATGCATCCACTTTATTAAGAGGCATACAATGTCAGAAGACAAAAGCATTTACGTATGCAAGATTTGCAGGATTAAAATACAAGAGTATCCTTCTTTTCCTGGTCTCTTTCTGCAGTCAAATTTCTTGTACCTTGCCATTTCCTAACAAACTAGTTGACACAAGTTTGATAGCATCATATGATTCTCTTTCACTGCTCTTCAACTGGCTCTCCAATTTTCATTTGTTTTTTTCTTTTTTTTTAACTTTTTTCATCTGTAATTTCTAACGAAGAACCAATCTCACATCTTCAATGTCATATTCGTGTTCAGCACCACTCAACTCTGTAAAATTACTTAACCATGTCTTAACAGTGTTATTGATGGTTGTTGGAATAGGAGGAGAAGTCTGAGTGGTGAGAGATATTGTTGATACGGACACTGTCCTGAAAGTGGATGTGGCCTGGCTGCTGAAAAAGAGACCAGGAAAAGAAGGATACTCTTGTATTTTAATCTTGCAGATCTTCCACATTTCAATGATTTTATCTTCTGACATTGTGGAGAAAAACTGCTGAATGGGAGATATTTATCACTAATCTAGCAGCAGCTGAGCTGGCCTTAGGTCTGGTACAATTTGAGACTGCTCCCAGAGTATCAGTGGCATTACCAGATCCGAAGGCTTACCATAGTATATTGCCACAACCCTCTTCCTCTGATATTACCTCCTCCTCAGCACGCAGACCTGGCTCCCAAGTCCTGTCTAACACACAATCATCGCTATAGTCCTCATCTTCCTGACACTTTTATCAGACTGTGATACATCATGGTGGGCTCCTTGGCCCCCACCACATTCTGTGTAATTTCAAGTGTATTCTGTAAGTGCCACTATCGTTACCACTGCCCCTACAGCCACCACTGTGGTCATAAGTGCCACTACCACTACCACTATATTTATGCATGGAATCCCCCGCATACCCATGAACCACCTACTCATGACAGTTTAAATGCTCATTGCTCTCACAAAACTCATCAACAAGGGGCCTCGTTCTGTTTCCTCTTCTTTGGAAAAAAAAAGATGCCCTACTAGGAGGGGGGAGTAAAGACAAAGAGAATGCAAGTAAAAGGCTTATTTAGGGATGCAAGGAGGAGGAGCAAGAGGAATGCTCTCACCCCTGGCTCCAAATTACGATGTGAGACTTAGAGGTGACTTCCAGTCCACAATCACATCCAATTTGTTCCCAATAATAATGTTGTATATTTTGAAAGCCAAGGAGAACTGAGGCCTACTACAACTACTAATGACTGTGTAGCTTGTGTTGTTAATACTGCTACCCACATTCTGACTCTGAGAGTACGAGGCATGAGTCTTTCATTTTGCACTCTTCGGTATCCAGGCATTTTATTATGAGGCCTATAAATTCCCTGGTATTGACAATTTGCAATGGTAATAATGCAAATGTTGCAGTGAAACATATTTAATTTACATGGTCTGATGCAGTAAAGTGTTTATTAAACTTGGGTTGGATAATGAAATTTCTTTGCAGTGAAAAGTCTTTGAACTACATGACTTGATGCAGTTATGCCTTCAGTTACACTGTTATAATTTGCATTACTGATGTAAAATGCATTTGCTATATCTACTCGTTATTTTGCATTATACATTGCTCGTTTCCAGGGATTACGACCACAGCTGAAGTGCAGTGCCTTGTATTAGCTTTGTACACATGATAAGTGCCATTTGCTGAACAGAGACAACCCTTTTAATAAACCTAAAATTCCCAAATATATCTCCAATTCTCTCCCTTCAATCTTCTTATACTGTCCCTATCCCATTTTATCAGTGGTTTAAGTCTGCAAAGTATGTTTTTTGGTAGACAGAGCCACAACACAGCATTCTTCTATGTTGTAAGTACAATTCAGAATGGCGTTCTGTGTAGCAAGACCTTGCTGATTGACTGAACAGGCAGTATGTCATCATCTGAGCAAATCAGGGCAAACCATCCCGCCCACCTTCTCCCAGTGACATATTTCTTCCTCCCTTATAGTTTTGCTAACATGAGCAGTAAAATGTACTTCTCATTATTAGCTAGAAATTCCCAAAAGTCTCTTAGTGTTCATTAACCCTTCCCACAGTGTCCTGTAAACAAAGTGCAAATTAAGAGGATATATATCACAACATACATATAAATTGCATTTACATAGTATTAAACAGTATGCCAGTGCAAGTAAACCCTTTAAAGTGAAATAAAATAAAGGGTTGATAACTTTACATAGGGGAAATAGGTGCAATTGTCCTCAAATGTTTAGACTTCAAAGTTTCCCTGTTCCAGGGCACTATATATGGTCCTAATGCACAAGATGAGGAGAGAGAACATCTATCTATCAGAGGAGACATCAGTGAAGTCATAATGGCAGTTTGGTCTGAATGTAGAAGATGAAGAAAGAGAATGCCTACATCAGAAGAGATATTACTGGATGCATATATATCACCAATAATATCACTATAATACTATAATGAGACCAAATATTACCAACATATCATAATTAAAGGGAACCTGTCACCTCAAAAATGCGTCTACATCTGCCAGCAGTACTTCAGTCTGATAATAATCATGTTTTATCCTGTAGTCCTATGCTGCATAAGCTCAAAAAACTTTTTTTATTCTCCATCAGCGCTATATTGCCGGTCAACTTGAAGAATTGGTTTGCTCCCAACCCTAGGAGGAAGTGGGGGGATGGCTTACCCTGATTTGCTCAGAGGCTGACATACTCCCAGTTCAGTCATTCAGGGACAGCATTTCAGCAACTCTGTTTTATTCTCCATCAGCGCTATAATGCTGGTAAGCCTGAAGTCAAGAGGGGAGCGGCCTCCTTGCTTCGAGTCAAGGTAACCACACCCCCTAAGCATTCTCTCTTGCCTGAGAGTGACAGCCCGCAATGCGACCACTGAAACCCAGCTAACAGCGGCAGAAGGAGATGAGATTGTGCATAAATACAGAGCGCACCACACATGCGTGAGACTTGGGCAATCGCATTGCAGGCTGTCACTCTCAGGAAAGAATGGACGGTTCGGGGGCGTGGTTACCTTGACTTGAAGCAAGGAGGGCGCTGACCACTTGACTAAAGCTGACCGGCAATATAGCACTGATGGAGACTAAAACAGCGTTTTTTGAGCTTATGCAGCATCGGACTACAGGATGAAATATATGATTATTATCATACTGTGGGCTACTATGAGGTACTGCTGGCAGGTTTAGATGCATTTTTGAGGTGACAGGTTCCCTTTAAATATTTCTTCCATACTGTTTTTGAGCAAAACACAATGCAAAGGCCAATACTTCCAATGATAACACCATACAAGTCGAAAATATTATTGCTACTCCATGGCCGCTATCATTACCACCACATAGTGAGTAATGCCAACATACTGTTACTGAACAAAAAACACTTTATAAAGCAGTTTTTCCAGACAAAAGCACATTTTTATAATAACAGAGCTAAACCAGACATTCAAAAGGTCAGTCTGGTTTAGGTGGAAAACAAGTCTGGCTTTTTCCCTCCAAAATATGCTCTTCTTTAAACCTTATGGTAGCTGCGGAAAATTACCAGCTTCTCATTATTAGTTAGAAATTCCCAAAAGTCTCTTAGTGTTCATTAACCCTTCCCACAGTGTCCTGTAAACAAAGTGCAAATTAAGAGGATATATATCACAACATACATATAAATTGCATTTACATAGTATTAAACAGTATGCCAGTGCAAGTAAACCCTTTAAAGTGAAATAAAATAAAGGGTTGATAACTTTACATAGGGGAAATAGGTGCAATTGTCCTCAAATGTTTAGACTTCAAAGTTTCCCTGTTCCAGGGCACTATATATGGTCCTAATGCACAAGATGAGGAGAGAGAACATCTATCTATCAGAGGAGACATCAGTGAAGTCATAATGGCAGTTTGGTCTGAATGTAGAAGATGAAGAAAGAGAATGCCTACATCAGAAGAGATATCACTGGATGCAGTATAGTGCTGTATTCTCCTGTATATTTGGTAATACTGAGAGCCAAGGAAGCATGCTGAATGTAAGGCTGGCTCTGTGCTTTGGCCCATGTTGGGGAAATAATTGTTACAATGGCAGACTGTGTCTGTCTTCTTTGCTACTGAGCTCGGCTTCTGCTATATATTCTGGACTGCCCTCTCACTCCTTGCTTGAGCTTAGGTTCCTGATTATCTAGGTTACCAGTGAAGGTATGCTATTCTGATTGTCTGCCCATGTACTTTTGCCTGTTAACCAACTTTAATTCTCTGCTTCCTGCCCTGACCTTAGCCTGTCTACCTTACTAACCCTTTGCTGTCTGTCCTAACCTCAGATGTTTTCATGGAACTGCACAAACTTCGTCTAGTTACTGACTAGGAGTATTGCCTGACCCCTTGGCATATTGCATTGGTGTCTCTGACTCCCGTGTGTTAGCTGCCAACTACACAAGGACTATTCTAAGAGGTAACAGCCCAGTGAGTCCCTTGCAGTGAAGGCAAAATTCCTGTGTAGAGGTTACATAGTTACATAGTTAATACGGTTGAAAAAAGACAGAAGTCAATCAAGTTCAAACAAGGGATAGGTGGGGATGCGAATCCAGAAGGAAATGAGACTCAGATTTCTACATGTTTTCATAAGCATTAATGTTGTTTTTTTTTAAGAATTCATCTAAACCCATTTTAAAACAGTCCACTGTTCCTGCTATGACCACGTCCTGAGGAAGTCTATTCCACAGATCCACAGTTCTTACAGTAAAGGAGCGTTGATGCTTCTGGAGACTGAACTTTTTCTTCTCTAGTCGGAGGCAGTGCCCCCTTGTCCTTTGAGGACATTTTGACATGGAACAGTTTTTCTCTGTATTTTTTGTATGGCCCATTTATAAATTTGTATAGGTTAATCATGTCCCCCCTTAGACGTCTCTTCTCAAGACTAAATAAATTCAATTCTTTTAATCTTTATTCATAACTAAGACCCTCCATATCCCTTATCAGTTTAGTTACTCTACTCTGTACTCTTTCCAGCTGCAGTGCATCCACTTTGTGGACTGGTGCCCAGAACTGAACTGCATATTCCGGATGAGGCTGCACCAAAGCTTTGTAAAGTGGTAATATTACATCCCTGCCCCTTGAGTCCATTCCTCTTTTAATGCATGGCAATATCCTGGTGGCCTTAGAAGCAACATTGTATGCTGTTATTTAATCTACTATCTACAAGGACACCCAAATCCTTCTCTATAAGTGACACCCCCGGTGTTACATCCCCTAGGACATATGATGCACAGAGGTTATTACTACCAAGATGCATAATTTTACATTTATCCACATTGAACCTCATTTGCCAAGTTGATGCCCAATCACTCAGAGTGTTCAAGTCAAGTTGTAGTTTATGAACATCGTCCATAAACTGTACAGTGCTACATAGCTTAGTGTCATCTGCAAAAATAGAAATGGTGCTATTAATCCCGTCCTCGATATCATTAATAAATAAATTAAATAACAAAGGACCCAGCACTGAACCTTGGGGTACACCATTTATAACCCGGGACCATTCTGAATAGGAATCATTGACCACAACTCTCTGGACACGGTCCTTCAGCCAGTTTTCAATCCAATTACAGACTATACTGTCCAAGCCTATAGAACTTACTTTACCTATTAAACGTCTATGAGGGACAGTATCAAAAGCCTTTGCAAAATCCAGAAACACTACTGTACATCCACAGCTGCCCCTCTGTCAAGGCTGCTACTCACCTCCTCATAAAAACAAATCAGGTTAGTCTGACAACTTCTGTCCTTGGTAAACCCATGCTGGTAATCACTTATAATATTATTTATAGTCACATACTCCTGTATATAGTCCCTTAAGAGTCCTTCAACATTTTTCCCACAACAGAAGTTAAACTAACTGATCTATAATTACCTGTGGAGAACCTAGATCCTTTTTTGAATATGGGCACCACATTTGCCTTGCGCCAATCACTTGACACTGTACCAGTACCTAGGGAATCTTTAAAAATTATAAACAGGGGCGCGGCAATTACTGAAATGACCTCTTTAACCACTTCCAGTCTGCCCATTGACTATAAACTTCCTGGTAGTGGATCTCTATCTCTGAATGGACGTTTTAAAACTTCCTTGAGCTTTGCCCCCTGTGTGCAGCACCTGTACATAGAAGCTCCATGACTCAGCTGCCTCCTGACAGCCAAGAACATGGGGCTTTAACCTGAGACCTTTTTTCCTGGCCTCCAGGCTTTTGATCACTCTGACAAGCTGTCAAAGCCATCACAAATGCTTGTACTATCTCCCTCTCATTACTGCCGGTCACAGAGCAGTTTACAACCACATATGGGGTGTTTCTGCAAACTTCAGAATCAGGAAAATAAATATTCAGGTTTGATTTGCGATTTACCCTTGCTATCTTATAGGAAAAATTAATAAAAAATTGAAAATCTGCAAAAAAAATATATTTATTTTTAAATTTTACCTTCCTTCTGTTTTAATTCTTGTGGGAAATCTAAAGGGTTAACAAACTTTGTAAAAATCAGTTTTGATTACATTGGGGGCTGTAGTTTCTAAAATATGTTCATTTATGGGAGGTTTCTATTATTTAAGCCCCTCAAAGTCACTTTAGAACTGCAAAGGTCCTTTAAAATTAACTATTGGAAATTTTCATGAAAATCTTAAAAATTACATCTAAAATTCAAAGCCTTCTAACGTCCTCAAAAAATAAAATTAGCATTTCCAAAATTATGCCAACATAAAGTGGACATATGGTGAATGTTCATTAATAACAATTTAATTAGATATCCCTATGCAACTTAAAAGCAGAGAAATTAATATTTAAAAAATTGTGAGTTTTTTCAAAATTTTCAGTAAATTTTGGATTTTTTATAAATAAAGGTAAAATATATTGACTCAAATTTACCATTAACACAAAGTACAATGTGTCACAAGAAAATAATCTATGAATGGCTTGGATAAGTAAAAGCGTTCCAAAGTTATTACCACATGAAGTGACACATGTCAGATTTGCAAAATTAGGCCTGGTCAAGAAGGGGGTAAATGGCCCGGATGGGAAGTGGTTAAGCACTCTTGGGTGTAATCCATCTGGACCCGGAGCCTTGTTCACATTTACCTTATTTAACTTATCTTGGACCATATCTTCAGCCCCAACAGCACAGATATCATCTCCTTTCTCTTCTTTTGTATATACAGAGCTAAAAAAAAACATTTAGTAACTCTGCCTTTTCCTTATCTTCAGTGACTAACACGCCTTTACCATCATTTAGGAGACCTACTTGCTCAGAACTTGTTTTTTTAGCATTTATATATTTAAAGAATTTTTGGGATTTGTTTTGCTCTCTTTTGCCACCTGCTGTTTGTTTTGTATTTTTGCTAATTATATCTCCTTTTTACAAATTCTATTAAGCCCTTTGTAAACTTCAAACGCTATAGCTGACCCCTCAGATTTGTATTTTTTAAATGCCCTTTTTCTGCCTTTTATTACCCTTTTTACAGTAGCTGTAAGTCATGGGGGGATTAAATTTTAGCTGTTTATACTTGTTACATAAAGGAATATTTTTTTAGTGCCATTACTCAATATGGATTTAACCCAGGGAAATTAGCCTTTTTAAAATTCAGTGTCTTTGTTCTGCCTGAGTTTGCTTCTTATAGTTTAGAGGGAATAAAATTATATTGTGGTCACTATTACCTAGTGTTTCTTGAACAGTAACATTTCTAACAAGCTCTACATCATTAGAAATTACCAGATCGAACACAGCATCACCCCTAGTGGGAGCTTCTACAAACTGGCCCATAAAGTGGTCCTGCAGCAAGTTGAGGAATCTTCTCCCCTTTGAGGCAAAACCATGACCCCAGTCAATTTCTGGGAAGTTAAAATCTCCCATTATGACCACTGTTCCAACCTTTGCAGCCCACTGTATTTGGTTATATTGTTGCGTTTCTATCTCCTCTATAGATTACACCAAATATTATTTCTTCAGTGTTTATATCCCTTTGAACTTCCACCCATATGGTTTCAACATCCTCACCATCAACACCCACAATTGCCTTTTTCACACTTGTCTTCAGATCACTCCTCACATACAGGCAGACATCACTACCTTTTCTATTGACCCTGTCTTTCCTAAATAGTGTAAAACCCTCAATATTTACAGCCTAGTCATGCAAAGAGTTTAAAGGGTGAATAACAGGGGATCTCCAGGATAACACCCGTAGGACTAGCCCAAAGGCAAACTGGTTAGTTGATACAGAGGGTGTAGTGATAGCTACTGGATAGCCATGTTTTTGGGGGAACATTTTCCTGCTGCTAAAAGTGAGGAAAATTGTATTACCAAAATATTCTCTGTACCAAGCTTGCTGCAGCTTTCACTGAGCAGATGCCTGCCATCCGCGATTCTGACTTTGAGGGCCTGCTCTTCTGAGTCACCTTCTGACTGGGAGGCCCTGCTCTTCTGAATCAACCCCCTCCAGGGATCTCTACCAGCACTACTGTACCTCTTCAACAAGTAGCAAAAACTGGAGCAGCACCAGCAGTAAATACAGTTTGCTGAACATGATAGAACAGTTTTTTTCATGTGCTGTGCCAATTTGATGCACATAACCATACGGATACCTGAACAAATAGGTTCAGTCATACCTGGACTGTGCTCTTTCTCTCTCATATATCCTGTTCCCTTACCCATGGATTACTAGGGATGCAGATTGGAACTGTGGCTGGACCTGGCTCAGTTTTCTATTGGTGTCTTGTCCAGCCTCCAGCTTACTGTCAGAGAGGGTATTCAGCATGGAAGGTGGCAACAACACACAGATGGTGTCAAAATTGTCCTTTGTAAGCCTGCAAAACATTACGTGTGTAAATCAGGCACAGATCAGTAAGGATTTTCACACATCTTCAGTTCTGGATGATCCAATGATGTCATTGACACTGTCTGCCTGTCCAGCATGTTCCATACTGAATTGCAACTGCTGCTGCCGAAGCTAATGCTTCTCCTGCTGCCACTATTAATACCTCTACACAACCATACATCTCCTTCCTTGTCTGTCAGGCTCCATACTGTGCTTCTACAGCTGATTCTGCTACTACCCCTACACAGCTGCACATCTGCTGTTTATCAGGTTCCATAATTCGGAACAAGCTACTGCTTTTTCTGGTGCCACCATGTTTGTATAAACACTGTCAAGCCTGCACCCCAAACAAGGGACAATTTTTTTTGAACATTTTTAATTTTAACCCTTTCAGTACCTAGCCACTTTTCACCTTAAATCCCAGGCCAATTTTTGCACATCTGTTTGTTACTGCATCTCTTCTAAATCTCGAGTATGTGCAGTGCAGAAAAGGAGAAAGGGCTGGAATGTGACATGGTGTGGAGGGGGCATACTGTACATATTGAAGCAGTGGGAGTTATGTTAAAGCTGAGAGGAGGTGGGCTTGGGCACTAGTAAAAAACATGCCTGGGCTCCTTCTGCAGAGTGTAATGCCCTGCTGGGCACTTTGCAGGCTTATTTGCATTTCAAAGTTTATTTTCTGAAGACTGGAACCACCAATGGCTTAAAGAAAGGAACCTTTGTGAATAAGGTGACATGTGCTACTATGTAATTCCTTTACTTAAATAGCAATGACGCAGGTGACAGATTTCCTTTAAGCACCAATTCAGTTTACAGTGATTTTGAGGGGCTTACGCAACGTTAATCAATTTGTTCTTGCAACACAGCAAGGGTTAACAGCAAAATAAACCTCAATACAGATTACTCTACATCTGCAGTTTACAGAAATACTCATATGTGGCGGTAAACTGCTCTAGGCACCATTAGGCACCATTTTGTATTTGAAGAGACCCTGATTAGAGATGTGCGAATCTATTCGCCGCTTCGTAGATTCGTATCGAATCCTCCATTTTTCTTACTCCGAAGCGAATCCGGATTTTGTCAGATTCGCTTCGTATTATTCGTAAATGTTCTTAAAATTTTGAACACTAGCACTGCGTACGCTACGTACGCAATGTACGCAATGTACGCATTCTTCATGCACCCTCCTCCTGCCCCCCAAAGCGGGAAAATGACAATACGCCCTCTCAAGAGCAGGAAAGTGAAGATACGCCCCCCCCCCCTCTAGAAGCGGGAAAAACCAGCCCGACCCACCGGGAACTAACTATTTGCACGTATAGGGAGTGAAGACTCCTGCCTCATTACTCCGCCCTCCTCTCCAGTTCAAGCCAGCGGTGAACAAGATCCACAGCATGGCGAAGCAACTGCGACCAAAGTGGGGGAAAATGGTCTTTGGGAACGAGTACCCCGAACCACCACCTGCTCCAGAGATCACAGGGTCACAATTGTGCAAGACAGTTTCACCGGCTCCTGACTCGATATTCGCCTTGCCAGCTGGTGCGGCTGCTGCAGTGGAGGCGGCTGGAGCATCCACTCCGCCGCCCAGGAGAAAAACAACACCACCTTCCATGCGGCATAATCCGATTGTGTCAGCATCAGTGACGGCCAACGCCCAGACCCTATGGGACTACAAGAATGCAGTAGAGGACTGGGTCATCCAAGTACTGGACCATCCGAGGCTGGGAGACCATACACTGGAGCGGCGAAAGGGAACTGTCCTGTGGTTTTCAGTCGAGTGAGGCTCTGGCTTCCTGGTGGATGACGAGGACGGCAAGGAGTACTTTGTGGGCCGCAGGTCAGTGAAACGGCCGTACCTGCCCCAACCCCATCACAGCCTGTACATGGGGGATCAGGTGGAATACACCCCCATGGCATCTCTGAAAGGCCCCTTTGCTACCGGGGTTATCATATTATCTAAGCTCCTGGTACCTACATTACCACCTGAAGTTTGGCCGGAGGAACCACCAGGCGAAGGACGTGTGCACTGCCTACAGGAGTCACCAGATGGCACCCTCCGTTTCAGGGAGAAGTCATGGCCACAGCCAGAGCCTCTGATCCCTGGACTGCCACCACCACCACCATCACAATCATTGCAGCTGAGTCAGCTGATGACTTCATCGTTTACGTTCCAGTCCACGGTGATCCACCAGTACCAACTACCATGGAAAATTAAGTCAGCACCAGCCAGGGGAGCTGGGGCTTCTTCCCTGGGTGCCAACCTTGCCTCAACTGCTGCAGCCAGAAGTCATTACCCCTGCTGTCCTGGCAGGAGAATTCAGAAAAGTAAAGGGACAAGTGGCTGCAGCACTCACCAGCGTGACCACCACTCGGACCCGGTCAAGTCTGACTTCTAGCAGAAGAGGGCAGTGGAGCTCCACCATGGCAGCCAGCTTGGCCTACAGTAGGCAGGAGCGTCCTCTGATCTCCTTCAGTAGTAGCTCAAGCGAGGAGGACTTCAGGCCCCTCATCTGAGGAACCCTTCTACTGGCTGAGTGATTTAAAGGACACCTCTGGAAGACCTATGGGAGCCACACCATGGACTGCACCTGACGGGTGAAAGCTAGTTGGTACTAATTGCCCCCTGTTTGACTCTCACCCAGATGGACATGGCTTGTCAGGACTCTCCCCCACCCCCCATTGTGCAGAAAATTCCCAGTTGCACCTAAGCACGTCTATTTTCCTTTTCCCCCCTTCTCAGGTTATTTGGGAGCCCCCTTTGCAAAGAGGGTTCTCTATTTGCTGCTATTTTATATATTATCCATGTGGATTACACGTTACCTGTTTGGATTACAAAATAACCTCACATGGATTACAATTGAATTTTGGACTATGTTCCAGTGTTTTATCATGCCAAGCAGCCACGAGGAGAGATTCAAACGTATATCTGAGCCTATTATGCTTGCAAACGTGAAATTGATTGCACTGAAATATTTGCATAATTGTCTTTGCTGTATTTTAGCAATAATGATTTTATAGGTTCAGCAACGTTCAAGCACTTTAGCCCATTGTGTGTATTCTTTTTCAGGTACTGCAATGTGTCCTATTATGCACTTATTGTACGGTGTTTTTTAGTAAATTATGCACTTAGCCAGATAGCTAGTACCTTACTTTTCTACCTCATATGGACTGGCTCTAAAGACTGTACGCCGCGCCTCGTACGTACGACGCAATCGCGAGTCAATAGTACGCTAAGGATTCGTACGCACTTTGCACGCTAATGCTTATGTATTGCGTACTTTTAACAACACTGACTGTATGTTTGTAATTTGTGTAGGAATGTTCGCAAAACAACGATTATTTTTTAATGCAAATTCGACCGAGTTAATTGTTATTAAGAACGAATCTTGTCAGAAATTTGTCGATTATTCGCCAAAGCGAATTTTGGATGATTCGCTCATCTCTAACCCTGACATATCCCTACAGTTAAAACTCTCAAAAAGTGACCCTGTTTTGGAAACTACACCCCTCAAAGAATATATTAAGGGGTGTATTGAGCATTTTACTGTATTTGGAAACCCTTGGCTGAGAAAATGAAAACTTTCATTTCTTCCAATAAAATGTTGCTTTAGCCCCCATTTTTCATTTTCACAAGGGATAACAGAAGAAAAAATACCCCATAATTTGTTACCCATTTTCTGTTGAATTTGGCAACACCCCATATATTGTGGTAAACTGCTGTGGGGGCACATTGAAGGACTCAGAAAGGAAGGAGCGTCATATGGCTTTTGCAGTGCAGATTTTGATGGATTGGTTTATGGGTGCCATTGGTTTTTATTTGTTGAGTGATTGTCTTATGTGGGGTTTCATGTTTTGCGGGATGAGGTGATATTTTCATTGATAGCATTTTGGGGTATATACAACTATTTTTACAGCATTCACCTGACAGAGTATATCATGTGATAATTTTATACATCAGGTTGTTACAGATGCGGCAATACTTAAATTATCTATCATTATTATTTTTTTATTTTTCTCGCGATTGTCTTAGCTAGGGTCTCATTTTTTGTGGGATGAGATGACGGTTTTATTGGTACCAGTTTGGGTGCATACAACTTTTTGATCCTTGTTCAGCCATTTTTGTGAGGCGTCAGTGACAAAAAACTTCTGTTTTGGCATCGTTTTTTTTATACAGCGTTCATCTGACGGGGTGGATCATGTGACATTTTTATAGAGCCGGTTGATACTGACACGGCAATATCTAATATGTCTACTTTTCTTTTTTTCCCTATTTTTTACAAATTTTATTAATATTAATTTTAGGAAAAGGACACTTTTTTTTACTTGAAACTTTTAATTTTTTATTATATTAAACTTTTTTGACTCTTTTTTTTTACTTTATTTTTTGTCCCACTCTGGGAATTCAACTTTTGGGGGTCTGATCCCATGTACAATTCATTACATTACATCTGTATTGTAACGCATTGGCTGTAAGTGTATTACTCAGTGTAATACACTTACAGCTTGCTTTCCTGTGAGATCCAGGGGGCTGAGTCTCACAGGCTTACATAGAAGGCAGGACAATACCTATGGAAAGCATCGGGCTGCCTTCCTAGCCATCAGGTCCCTGTCTGAGCAGCGCAGCAATACCGCACATACTGCGGTCAGCGCACACCGAGGCATTGCAAGAATTATTGCACCGGCATCAGTGTTTTACCGGTGTCGGCTCATACAGCAGAAGTTGTTAAATAAAACATTACCAAATGCTTTACTT
This sequence comes from Rhinella marina, assembly GCA_900303285.1. Classification (NCBI taxonomy): domain Eukaryota; kingdom Metazoa; phylum Chordata; class Amphibia; order Anura; family Bufonidae; genus Rhinella; species Rhinella marina. The sequence goes on along the minus strand of ONZH01019474.1, from coordinate 22,454 downwards.
ACAATGCCCCTTGTTTAATAACGAAATGTACAGTACAACCACAGTTTTACCCATGAGTGCTGCCATGAGTGTGTAAACACTTTCAAGTTTCTGCCCCAAATAAGGGACAATTTTTTAGAACTTTTTAATTTAAAAAACATAAGAAATATCAAGAAGAACTTTGCTAATCTCTAATTATTATTATTATGTCTTTAATAAATCATATTGTATAATAAAACAATACAGGATGCTTTAGTTACAATTCAACTTATTTATTAACGAAATGTACAGTACAGTATATCAACAGTTTTACCCAGGAGTAATTAATTAAGTTTAAGAAAAAAGTCAATATATTCTTTAATTATAATTTACATACATTTAAGGTTTACATTTAAGGTTACAATATCTCATATATAATTTCTTGAAGACTCCATATAGATGTTTATTTTTTCTTCATCAATCAAACCAAGCTTCCTGCACTTCCATCCTCCAAACAGGATATAATCATAGTCATATAAATAGTGCTACCATATACTATTGCTTTCATAAATGGATAGTGTTACCAAGTGGAGCATCCATTTTGCATGGTGAGTGTATCTCAGTCTTTATTGAGCTTTAAGTTGTCAGACTCAACCCAACCTCAACTCACTTATTTTATGGTATATGTTTTAGAAGCTAAAACATTTAGATATATACCAGTATTTCCAAGAAACGGTGGCTGAAGAATTTGGCCTTACTTTGATTTACGGGCATGAATAAAATAGTAACCTTCATAATCAGCAACATCTATCCTTGATTTATCTATACGTGAGGTATAAGCAGCTTTCTCAATAATATAGCCAGCTTCTTTAAATGCCATCTCCAGCTCTTCTTTTTTTGAGCTCATTATACTAAAGCGCTTTTTACCAGCATGATAATAAGTAGCATTCAGTCCACTTAAGATCAAAAGGTGACCTCCAGGTTTTATCAAGTCCTTGAAATTTTTTAGAACATTACAGTAGGACTTTATGTCTTTACAAGGAGCTTCAAGACAAAAGCAAGACAGTAGACAGTCAACTGGTGGCACAATGACGGGGTCATAAGGGTTTCTTTTGAAAACATCACATTTCAGGATTTTTTTCACCTTATAGCGGAGTTTCTCAGCCTTTTTCTCGCAATCCTCCCTATAAAAATACAAGAATAAAATTAATTTGCTTGTTTGTATGTTACTGAGATGATATCTAATACCAGAATAAAATACCAGACTGTAAGAGCATATGGACCACAGACATAGGTTTTTCACACAGGCTTCCCTCAATGTACTTGAGTGTAAACTCAGTCTATAAGTATGGCTACTGCTTTGAAGGAATAAAAACATCCATATAGTATGTGAATGGCTCTTATTTCAAATGGTCACCTTGTACTTCTACACTTTCCACTTTGCAGTGGCTCCTGCAGGGGACACATCCATGGGAAGCCATTGCACACTGAACTTTGGTCCGGAAGTGAAAATCTGGCTACTGTAGGCTAAATGAAGCATCACATGTTGTCCATTCTGGCTTAAAGAGTGGCATACTAGCTGAAAAGAAAATCTAAACTAGCCTGACTATCCCCCTGGTGTTAACCTTGACTTTTCCTTACGATTTTATACTGCATATCTGTGTGATCAGATAGGATGGGAGGCTGTATAAGGACTAGCCCTGCACAAATCTCAGTGCATATTGAGATACTGTACCTTGCCAGAGTCAATATACTTTCACATATTTATAATTTATTAATATAGTGTATACTTGAAAATGGGAAACAATACCTATTTCCTTCCAGCTCACATACACATTTGATGATGTGAGTCCAGTTAAAAGCATCTGGATCCTTGTTCAGCCATTTCTGAAATTCAGCGTGGTTCTGTTCAAGGAAATCTGAGGCAATGATTTTATCAAATACTTCACAAGCTGAGAGGAGTTGATAAATGGTGGCGCCAGTGCCAAAGTCAAGCAGGGTTTCTCCTCTTACTCCACCTTCAAAGATAACACATTTAAATACCAGGTTAGAAAAGAAATTATTGGAAATAAATTACTGTCAAAAATCTTAATCTTACATCTGTTACATGTGGTTAAAGACCATTTCAACCACTTAACTCTCAGTGACATACTATTTCATCACTGAGCAAAGTGAGTAAATGCAGTGCCACAATACTGTAGTACATCAAAATAATGTTTTATACAGTCATCCTGCTATCACTGCCAGGATTGACAATAACTCCAATCCTGTCAGTTTACCAGGGTCAATAGCAACCGCATCATATGAGTGGTTACACAGAGAGAGAAAACTCCTCTGCCTTCTAATTAGCACCCTGCGAACACAATCACAGGATGCTGAGTAGTTGTAACGGCAGCCGGGAGCCTTCTGAAGGCCCCCAGGTGAACCATGTTTTGGCTGCTACTGCATCCTGCCTCTGGCAGGGTTTAATAGAATGCCTACAAGAATCCTACAAGAATATGTTGTAATACACAAATTTTGCCAAAAAGGACTAAAAATTTTTGAGAAATAAAAGAAAGTTTTTAAAAATATATATTTTTAATAAAAATGATTAAAAATGAAAAAAAAACTTTGCTTTAATTCTATAAAAAACTAAAATCAAAATAAATAAATAAATATAATTTTGATTGCACATCTCTAACAACCTGATATATTGAATAATCTCATTATTTCACCCATGGTAATCACTGTTAAAAAAACTGAATTATCATTTTTTATTACCTTGCCTCACAAACATTTGAATTAAAAATGATCAGAAGTTTGCATGTATCTGAAAATAGTTCCATAAAAACTACAGATCACCCTGGACAAAATGAGTCCTCACACACTGACAGAAAAATTAAAAAAGTTATGGGTGTCAGGAAATGGCCACAGGAAAAAAGAGTTTTTCAATTTTAAAAATAGTGAACATATCAAAACCCATAAAACTTGATATTCAAAGAATATTACAGATTTGTAGAATAAAGTTAGCAAGTCATTTTACTGCACAGTGAACACCATAAAAATTAAACTCTAAAAATTTGCTGAATTTATTAAAACGTATACAACACAGTAGAGGCAATGGGCATACTAATGGGAAACAAAATACCCATGTCATCCTCGAGTGAGAAGGTGGATAGCCGTAGTAGTGCAAACAGCACACCCAGTTGGCAAAAACCATCTGGCCAGTAAGAGTAGAAGACTACATTTTTCCCTTACTTCCAGTTAGCAACAGATTATTGAGGACAAAGAGGATGACGTTGTGGACTGAATGGCTTACTCATCATCTCAGTCACAGCAGGATGATGTTGACGTCACCGCTGAATCTGAGAACCAGGGTTAGAGTCAGGGTTCAGTGCTTTCTTCCTGCTCTTCCTCCTTGTGGCCCCAGAGAAGCTTTTCATTCTTATCATCTGTCTTTAATGTCCCCTACTAGTCGAGTGTCTTCTTTTTTGTGCCAAGTGCTATGAAAGATACTCAATATACTCTTCCTTCTGATGACTTATGTGAGAACAGTCAGGGTTTGGACTACCATAAGGAGTAGGTTCAGGCAGAGAAGGAGGACTGCTGACTGAAATGCATAGCTGTGTTTGTGGTGATAGTAGAAGTGTCCCTTATAGCCATGGAGGTGACAGTAGGGGCACTGGTAATAATGTGGTAGAAGAACTTGAGGTGAATACAGAGAAGTTAGTTGGGGGGGAGGGTGGTAAGGAGCCCAATATATTAATTTATAGTCTGAAAAAAGTATTGGTGGAGACTAATGAGGGGCACAGCCAATATGCGGCCAGATCTGCTTGTATTGTGGTCAGCTTGGGTACTGAGGATGTCACTAATACTGTTTTGTGAAGGTTAAAAATGTGTCAGACCAAGGCCAAGCTCAACTGCTGGAAACTCGTTGTGGGTATGTCCCATATGGCTATTTTTCTCTACAGTGCTTGCAGACAAAATGATTGCTGTGTGCAAAATCTACAGGGTGAAAAAAGGCTCTGGGCGTTCAAACACAAACATAGGCACTGCAGCTCTCTATTCTAATACATGATGCAGCGTCCCCCAATCCAGTAGCGAGATTGAACTGGCCTGCAATTAGAATAAGATTTCTCCACCTTCTCCTTGTTCTTTGTAGCAGACAGGCTGCATGCTCAGGCAGTAGAGTGTTGTTGGCATCATTATTTACTTCTCCCGTTCCGACCTCTTCTCCTCCCCCTACGCTTAGAAAGTCATCCAAAATGGAATGTGTGGACAGAAAACAACTATACATGTCCAGTAATCTGCTTCATTGCAAACTGAACTCCCACCTGGCCAATATATTGGCAGTGCAGTTGCTGCCACACCACTTAACAGACTCCACTGTCTTCAGGGAATAATGGTGTGACGTCCTTGTTGCACCAAAGACCTAATTTTCATATTAAGACATAGTAACCTAACTCAGAAATGGAGAATTGGATCAAAACAATTCAGTTTTAATCCAGTAAATTATAGCTATGTGTCTATGCAAACAGCTAAATAGGTCACTGTTGACAGATTTAATTTATTGTACAAGAACAGCATATCCTGCTATTAAATGAGCAGTCTAGCTTGAAATCTGTAATGATAGCATAAACTCATCTGGCAGACTTTTTTATACTTATAAATGTTGACACACTAACTTTTGCCGGCAAAACTAGATGTAGCCACCGTTATTTAGACTTGAATAACTCGTTAACACACCAGAAACCACATTATAGTTAGGGCCCATTCAGATGGCCATATTATTGCGGCTGCGGAACACATGGCCGGGCGCCCCATTCAAAATGCCTATACTTGTCCGCTCATGCGGACAAGTATAGGACATGTTTTATCTTTTTATGCGGAGCCACGGCACGGAGCTGGCTCCGTGCCACGGCTGTGCGCTCCCATAGAGGTGAAGAGGTGCAGTAGTGCGGAATAGATGCGGCCCCATTCATACGGTCGTGTGAATGGGGCCTTAGAGCGAGTTCACATCACCGTTTAATTTACGTTCTTCTGATCAGTCAGAAGCACAAAAAAAAAAGGATCCTGTTGCATCAGTTTGCATCAGTTTGCATCAGTTAGAGCAATTTCCTTCTGATTGCCTTAGTACTAGAGACCAAAGTTGTTCTTTGTCTGTCAGTCTGTTCTAGCAGAACGGGGTCCGGAAGAGAACGGAAGTATCTAGCTATGCCGGATATGGTGAAATCCAGTAGATTTATCCTTAGTCGGAACAGAATACCGCATATGTGAACATACACTTAGAAAATGTGTGCTGCTGGTAGTTGAGACAAAAGTGGCCCCTGGTACACAACCATCCCTGTTTTGCGGTCCACAAACCACATATCCAAATTGTGGCTACCTTCTGGATCACTCTGCATTTTTCTCACTCCCATACTCAAAATGACTATTCCGATCCACCATACGGACCAGAATAGGACATGTTCTATAACTTATGGAACAGACATATGGATGCAGACAGCACACACAATGAATGAATGGGTCAGTGTGCTATCTGCAAAAAATATGGTTGTGTGCATGAGTCCTAATTCAGATCTATGCAAGTTTTCATTCTGCCGAGGCAATGCCTGGATATAGATTTGACATACAGACTTTTTGAACTTCTGATGTTTGCAAAAGCTACTGACTCGATGGTATGATTTACATGCTATGGTTTTGATCATGAGAAGTACATTGCTGCTGGAGTAGAGGAGATCCAGAGCTTTTCATGGACTGCTGAATGGTCGTTTACTTGTGATTGCCCCTATCTTGTGCTCATTTTGTTTGCAAAAGTGCTAAATACTTCAAAAGAAGCAACAGGACACATGCTCAACTATTGCTCCATTCAATCTTATCCAACCTGTTGACATGGGAGGTAGGGGGACCACTTTCCCTGTTTTAGCAATCGGTGGAAGTCCCAGCAGTTGGACCTGCACCCATATACTTTAACATTTATCACTTAGTCCAGGAGAGAGGTGATAAATGTTTTGGGCTGTAATAGCCATTTAAATGCAATAAAGAGGTAACAAAATGCATTTTCCTTGTCTATATAAAAAATACTGTAGTAAATGAATAATGTTAGTCAGCACTACACTATAAATGCCATAGCTGGACCTTTACAATGAAGATTTAATCACTTACCTTTAGTGAAGGTTTCATGTAGATTTCGTAATGCAAAATCGGTCCATTCTCCAAAAAGAACTCCTTCCTCTGGCACAAAGAATGTTTGTAAGTATTCCTGAGGGTTAAACTCATCAATGTAGGTTTGTGAAGAGGTAAAATGGGCGTCCATGATGTTCTATTCACAGGACTATGATCTGATTCTCTGTTAGACCTGGTTGTAAAATAAATATAAGCCTTTGAGTTCTATTTTCTCAAGTTTTTACCAATCTGTCAAAAAAACCCTGCCAAATCTTTTAGGCAACACATTTGGAAGTCAGACATTTCCCATATCAATACATGGCAGACATTTAGATGTTGCTGGTTAATTTTTTGCACTGGCTCCACAGTCATGTCTTCTTCATACTTGCAACTGCTGCTCTCCTCTGTGGTCTATCATTTACTAAGACGCACATTAGTTGTCAGGAACCATGCAAGACCCATTCCAAACAGTAGCACTAGTCTCACAGGCTGCTACATTATGTGCAAATAAGCATTTCACTAGTTGGTGAGAGGAACCCTGAAACAAAAAACTATGAGGAGAAAAGTTTTCAGTTCTACTGTTTTTATTTATTCATTACATAAATATGGGACGTCAGGTTACTACACTTCAGTAAACTTCTTAGTCACTGAACTGTTTACCTGCCTCTGCAGGTTCACTTCAGGGAACACCATCTTTAGTCATTTAGTTCAGCTAAAGCATGGTATTTCAATAGTTAATCAACAGTATGTGGGTAAATAGTAGAAATGAAACTTTAAATAACATCAAACATGGCAGTCACATATATGGTAGGGACATAAATGAAATTGTCAACATGATTTCTAAAATTATCATTAATAACTTGTACAACAGCAAAAACATTTTCAAAGAAAAAAACAATACATACAGTACCTTTAGTCACCTGTATTCTGCCACCCAGCACTGCTCATCAAAAAACATCAATGAGAAAAGAAAAAGGTATTTTCTCACCTTAATCAATGATTTTGAGATCCCTCCAGATGGGAAGTGCAAAAGTTCAGAACAAGGAGAATCTTCAGGATCACCACTGAGAAGTTTGTCTTTCAAATACTCACTACACACCTCAAGGATTCTTGCTGATGTGTATAATTTACTGAGTATTCAGGATCACAAGACAAGTATATTCCAGGTGACAAAGATAGATAGAATACAAGTAACTTTGACTTAAGGCCAATTACTCAACTACAAAATATGGGAAGTTGGAAGTTCTCTATTTATAGATAAATTTTTGTTCCTCTGACATCACATTGATCCTGGTGCCCGGGTCAACATAATGTCAATAGGAAAGAAGAAGTGAATTATTAAGCTGTAGAATTTCAAAACAAAGCAGTTACTACGACGTGTACAGTTAAAAGGTGTTGACCTTTAACACATATAGAGAAATTACTTGGAATAAAGATGTTATATACAGTACCACTTCTGATACATAAATTCATCTTGGAGGTTGTACAGAGGATATAAGGTATACACTGACAGGTTATACAGACTTCATTATTGGTATACTATGCTCATAAAAATAGGTAAAGAAATAATCATGGCGAGCTACCCTGCAGACTGGGTTAAGTTTATTCCAGCCTCTGGATAAAAAAATGGAATGCTTTATTAAGGAATAAAAATTAAGTATGTCAAACACATTGCTTGTAATTTATTATCCAGAAATACACACATCCCAGTCTTAGGTCGGTTCTTTGCACGTCATACAGAAATGGATGCCCCCACCAATACAATAATATAACGCTTCTCTCAGAATAAACCATCATAACACCTCTGATTGGTGAAGGTTACAAGCACATAGTTATAATGAAGATCTACACTGAGAAACCACAGTATGGCAAACTAGGTAAGAAGCAACAAAGGAGAAAGGATACTGGAGCCAAAGTCATAGCCAGAACACCAGAGTCAGACCCAAGGAACTGAATAGAGACAAGGGAATCATAATGAATTGACTAATCCAGGTAGCTGCAAGGTAGGAAAAAGTTATCTGCGTTTAAATAACCATGGGTTAACCTAGAAAAGTTCCAGTTTTCGTGATTACATGACACAAGATGATGTAGAAATTGTGACTAAGGACATAATGACTGTGACAAGTGTATCCATTACAAATATTCTAAACTTTGAGAACCATGATTTATCTAGACTGGTGCTTGCTAAGACGGTCTTAATGGACCCTGTGCAGCCAGAGCATCTGGCCAAATATATATTAGCTCCATGTCCTTTCTTCTACAGGTGATGTGGAGTAGGGTGTCTGATCTCCCTTAGTAATAAGGGAAGCACTGATTAGATACAGTGCACTCTCTCAAATGACCCCTTCCAAATAGGACTTTGGGGGCTGCTATGTAGGTGCAATGGGAATTACCAGCTTGCATTTTATTAGACCATCTTCAAGGAGTATAATGATGCTTGTTAAAGATCTGTAATAATTCTGTCTACCTCTATCTCCCTGTATAGTGGTAAAATGCCCAAGAGGCCTCAAAATAACAATTTAATAATATTTGTTATAATTTATGTATGAAGAGATCAAAAGCAACCACTTCTCATCCAAGTAACATCTTGTCTATTATACTAGACTAGTAACATAGCCCATTGTGTGAAAAAAATACTGAGCTGTAGAAAATTCTGCCCTTAATATGCCATCGTTCCACCTGCATGCCACCAGTCTGTTCCGTGGATATGCCATCACTGTCCCATGTATGCCACCACTCTGTTCCCTGTATGCCATCACTCTAGTTTCTGTATGCCATCACTGTCCCCTGTATGCCATCACTGTGCCCTTTATGCCATCACTGTGCCCTAAATGCCACCACTATTCCCCCTGTCTACCATCACTCTCCCCACTTTATGCCATCACTCTGCCCCCTGCATGCCATCACTGTTCCCTATGTGTCATTACCATCCCTTGTATTCCATCTTTGTCCCCTGTATGCCATCACTCTGCCCCTGTAAGTCATAACTGTCCTTTGTATGTCATCACAGTCCTTTGTACACCATTACTGTCCTCTGTCTGCCATCACTCTACCCCCTATATGCTATCACTGTCCCTTGTATGCTATCACTGTCCCTTGTATGCTATCACTGTCCCTTGCAAACCATCACTATGCCCGCTGTATGACATCATTGTCCCCTGTATGCCACCACTCTGCACTCCACAAGTGATAGCATACATGTGCGGAGGTTCAGCTTGAGTTTGATGTGCCGTTGTTTCAGTATGGCGATCACACAGGTTCTGAAGCTCAGCATTACTACGTTGTTGCATCTTGCATCCTGTACTGTAACATCAGATTGTTCTGCCGTGAACCGTCTTTTGGACATGGCATTGTTTATAGAGTTGAAGTAAAATTTTCATCAGCAGTAACTTTACCCACTATATGCCACCACTCTGCCCCCTATATGCCATCACTGTCCCTTTATGCCATTACTCTGCCCCCTGTGTGCTATCACTGTCCCCTGTATTACATCACTGTCCCCTGCATGTCATTACTGTCCCCTGTATGTCATTACTGTCCCCTGTATGTCATTACTGTTCACTGTGTCATTACTGTCCCTTGTATGTCATTACTGTCCCCTGTATGTCATTACTGTTCACTGTGTCATTACTGTCCCTTGTATGCTATCACTGTCCCTTGCAAACCATCACTCTGCCCGCTGTATGACATCACTGTCCCCTGTATGCCACCACTCTGCCCCCTGTACAACATTATTGTCCCCTGTATGTCATTAGTGTCCCCTGTATGCCACCACTCTGCCCCTGTAACTATTAACTATCCATTGTATGTCATCGCTGTCTCCTGTATGCCACCATTGTCTCCTGTATGTCATCATGGTCCCCTCTATGCCATCACTCTACTGACTATATGCCATCACTCTGCCCCCTGTGTGCCATCACTCTGCCCCCTGTATGCTATCACTGTCCCCTCAATGCCAACACTATGCCCCGTACAACATCACTGTCCCTGTGTGCAATCACTGCCCCTTGAATGACATCGCTCTCCCCTGTATGCCATCACTGTCCCCTGTATACCACCACTGTCCCCTGTATACCACCACTCTGCCCCTGTATGTCATCACTGCCCCCTGTATGCCATCACTGTCCCCTGTATGCCACCACTGTCCCCTGTATGCCATCACTGTCTCCTGTATACCACCACTGTCCCCTGTATACCACCACTCTGCCCCTGTATGTCATCAGTGTCCCTTGTATGCCATCACTGTCTCCTGTATGCCATAACTGTGCCAAGTGATAGCATACATGTGCGGAAATTCAGCTTGAGTTTGATGTGACGTTATTTCATTATGGCGATCACACAGGCTCTGAAGCTCAGCATTACTTTTTTGGCACATACTGTAACATCAGTTTGTTCTGCCGTGAAATGTCTTTTGGACTTGGCATTGTTTATAGAGGTGAAGTAAAGTTTTCATCAGCAGTGCATTCACCCCACACACACAGGCTACATGTGGCCTTTGGCATTCAGTTACCAGGATTACATAAGATCCTTGGGCTAACTGTGTAGGAATCATGATGCAACCATTGTTATAATTGCAGAAGCTGATTCACTGTGTTTATATGCCATCACTGTCCCCTGTATGTCATCGCTGTCCCCTGTATGTCATTGCTGTCCCCTGTATGCCATCACTGTCCCCTGTATGTCATTGCTGTCCCCTGTATGCCATCACTGTCTCCTGTATGTTATCACTGTCCCCTGTCTGCCATAACTTTACCCACTATATGCCACTACTCTGCCCCCTGTGTGCCATCACTGTCCCCTGTATGTCATCGCTGTCCCCTGTATGTCATCGCTGTCCCCTGTATGCCATCACTGTCCCCTGTATGTCATCACTGTCCGCTGTATGTCATCGCTGTCCCCTGTATGTCATCACTGTCCCCTGTATGTCATCACTGTCCTCTGTATGCCACCACTGTCCCCTGTATGTCATCGCTGTCCCCTGTATGTCATTGCTGTCCCCTGTATGTCATCGCTGTCCCCTGTATGTCATTGCTGTCCCCTGTATGTCATCGCTGTCCCCTGTATGTCATTGCTGTCCCCTGTATGTCATCGCTGTCCCCTGTATGTCATCACTGTCCCCTGTATGTCATTGCTGTCCCCTGTATGTCATCGCTGTCCCTGTATGTTATCACTGTCCCCTGTATGTCATTGCTGTCCCCTGTATGTCATCACTGTCCCCTGTATGTCATCGCTGTCCCCTGTATGCCATCACTGTCCCCTGTATGTCATCGCTGTCCCCTGTATGTCATCGCTGTCCCTGTATGTCATTGCTGTCCCCTGTATGTCATCGCTGTCCCCTGTATGTCATTGCTGTCCCCTGTATTTCATCACTGTCCCCTGTATGTCATCACTGTCCCCTGTATGTCATCGCTGTCCCCTGTATTTCATCAACTGTCCCCTGTATGTCATTGCTGTCCCCTGTATGTCATCGCTGTCCCCTGTATGTCATTGCTATCCCCTGTATGTCATCACTGTCCCCTGTATACCACCCACTCTGCCCCTGTATGTCCCCTGGCCCCTGTATGTCATTGCTGTCCTTTGTATGTCATTGCTGTCCCCTGTATGTCATCGCTGTCTCCTGTATTTCATCACTGTCCCCTGTATGTCATTGCTGTCCCCTGTATGTCATTGCTGTCCCCTGTATGTCATCGCTGTCTCCTGTATGTCATTGCTGTCCCCTGTATGCCATCACTGTCCCCTGTATACCACCACTCTGCCCCTGTATGTCCCCTGTCCCCTGTATGTCACTGTCCCCTGTATGTCATTGCTGTCTCCTGTATGTTATCACTGTCCCCTGTCTGCCATAACTTTACCCACTATATGCCACTACTCTGCCCCCTGTGTGCCATCACTGTCTCCTGCATGTCAGCACTGTTCTGAGTGATAGCATACATGTGCTGAGATTCAGCTTCAGTTTGATGTGCCGTTATTTCATATGACGATCACAGTTGCCTGAAGTTCAGCCTTATTACATGGTTGCATCTTGTTCTGTCATAGTTGGTTTGCGGCATATACTGTACCATAACATCAGATTGTTCTGCCGTGAACCGTCTTTTGGACTTGGCATTGTTTATAGAAGTGAAGTAAAGTTTTCATCAGCAGTGCATTCACCCCCAGACTACGTGTGGCCTTTGGCATTCAGTTACCAGGATTACATAAGATCCTTGGGCTAACTGTGTAGGAATCATGATGCAACCATTGTTATAATTGCAGAGGCTGATTGACTGTGTTTATATGTACTGTACGTGTATGACACCGCTCTCTTTCTCGTGCTGTAGCGCATTTATAACCGGGGGAGCAAATCCTGCACATGTGATCCGCTGCTGAACGTAATCCCCAGCAAAAATGCAAACAATGGAGGATGCCTGCAGTGGACCACATGTACCACAACAACATCCTACACAGGATAGCCAAATGTGCGGATGTGACAAACTATATAAAACAAAAATTCATAGAAAATGGTGCACTACAACGGTAAATGCAATTGACAATATATGGCTAAACCCTCACACTGATAATAAAATGAGACTTTTGCCAATATATTCTTATATCAAGAACATACCGGAGCCCGAGCACCCCGTGAATGTATCTCAAGTCGCATGGGACCTAATGCTAACCCTACATGCCGTTGGTCATTTTCAGATAGGGGCATAAAGTCCGACACACAGCGACCAGCTCCCAGTTACCTCCAGCGTGAAATCACATATACAATGGGAGGGGGGGCGGAGGCTGTGAGTCCCACCTATCCCTGACGCCATGTGACCCAGGCTGCACAGGTGCACCTGAATATTACCCATTGGTCAAATCAAGGCACATTCAACCTGGAGTTGCCACACCTCCAGGTATACATGTACAAACACAATCACAGAAAAAAAAGTGGTCTCAAATGGCAGACAATGCTCAAAAACCCCAAATGCTGTAGCATCACTCAAATAGAGAGCATGGGCCACCATTCACATGACCTGCAGGGGCCCTTGAGGTTGAACCACAGCTTAATCAGATACTTATTCCCTATCCTCTGGATAAAAGATAAGTTATCTTAATGGGACAACCAGTTTATCATTAAACTTGTGAAGTATGCATCCAGCTGTATCAGTGTGTGATGTTAAATATTTTGCGTTAAAAAAGACAAAAGAATGATAGCGGTAAGTGATACTTTTATTATTCTTCTGGTTAGCCAATGATGGTATCACTGCTTTAATACTTTTCTCTTTTTTTAACACTAAAGTATTTAACATCACATAGATTTTTCCAGCTAACATGACATCATGCTATTTTGCAGTATAACTGCATTTCTAGGAATATTTATTGCCTTTGCTATATTAAAAGGGGTTCTAGCATTGTTAGGCTACTTTCACACTAGCGTTTTAAAATTCCGGTATTGAGTTCCGTCATAGGGGCTCAATACCGGAATAAAACGCTTCAGTTTTGTCCCCATTCATTGTCAATGGGGACAAAACTGAACTGAAGACAACGGAATGCTCCTGAAAGCATTCCGTTCCGTCTTCAGACCGGAGAACAAACCGCAGCATGCTGCGGTTTGCTCTCCGGTCCAGGCATCCGCACCAAGACGGATCCGGAATGACCCCCAATGCAAGTCAATGGGGGTGGATCCGTCTGGTGTGACCATAATGGTAACCGGATCCGCCCTCCATTGACTTTCAATGGAGTCCATTACGGATCCGGCTACACATAGACACATACAGACACAGACATACACATAAACATACACACACATATAGACATACAAACACACATACATACATACTTACATGCTCCCGGCAGGTCTTCGGAGCGTCAGAGGGACAGGACGGCTCACACAGGTCACGATTCCCCACAGCGCCCTCTGCTGGGCGCCTGGTGGAATCGTCATGATTCCACCAGGCGCCCAGCAGAGGGCGCTGTGCGGAATCGTGACCTGTGTGAGCCGTCCTGTCCCTCTGACGCTCCGAAGACCTGCCGGGGAGCATGTAAGTATGTATGTGTGTTTGTATGTCTATATGTGTGTGTATGTTTATGTTTATGTGTATGTATGTACTGTGTGACATGTGTGGGGCCGGAGCGCGGTTCCGGCTCTACACATGTCACTGCGGCAGGCCTGATCCGGCAGCACCCTTCACCTGCCGGATCAGGCCTGCCGCCAGTGTGAAAGTAGCCTTAGAATGAGATTCCCATGTACTATATGATGTCTGATTTTCATTTTTTACATTAATCATGGGATAACCCCTTTAATGTATCCTTTTTTGTTGTTTATGCAAGGTAATGACCTCTCAACTTTCTGAACCGCTTCCTTGACATGGCCATGGTTTCTAATATGCAATCAAGAAAAACAGTCAACAAACCCCTCGCCAGTTCAGGCATTGTATTTCATCTGTGTTATCTCAAGGACGCCTGATGCAACTAATGGAGCCCTGCAGTTGCATCAGGCTTTCTTTAGACAACACCTGACCTGTAAATGTGCTCTCTTATGAGGGACTCTACAGGGGATTGAATAATTCTGAGACTGCAGTTGGCATTTTGTGTTGATGTTGAGGAAACCACTTATTGTTATACTAGTTGTCTTGATCGATCTAATGATCTATCTGTCTGAATGTCTGTCTGTCCGTCCATCCATACATCTGTCTTCTATTTATCCGTCTGTCTCCTATCTATCTATCTATCTATCTATCTATCTATCTATCTATCTGTCTTTCTATCTGTTACAGGAAAATATGGTTCTCAGCCAGACCCCTAGTCCTATGACCACATAAAATATACCTAGTAATTGGATATACACGTAGTATATACTGATATTTTTCAGTGATGTTCACCCATTGAGCTATCCGTATGTCCAAAAGTCATTTGGTCATTGTGTTCCTTGTTAGCACTGCGAGCACAGGAAGGACAGATTGTAAAACTGATGGAGACGCAGCCGGACAATATTCTCTTGGGTTTTTGGGTGATCATAGTATGGAGTTCATAAAGGATGCTGAGACACAGGAACATGCAGGTCATGTGAAGCTTGAGGGCTTTCTCTTTTTCCCTGCCAACCCTCGACAAACTGCAGTTAAATCAGGATCTTGGTAAGTTATATTATTTGTGTGCGTTCTGTGTATGTATATGATATCCCAGTAGACCTTAAATATCTACATAGAGATACTTATAGCCTGTAGTTGTATCTCATTTACATGTGGGCCTGTGGCTTGCAAGTATTTATGATTTATAGATTTTATATATAGATTATCTATATGTAGATGGTATATTGTTGAATTAAGGATATTTATATATTGTACTAGCTGAAGGACCCGGCTTCGCCCGGTTATATTTAATTTATTTCATTTAATGTTTGTGTGTGTGTCATTAAAAGATATGGAAAGATACTGTAGAGTGACCTCTACAGTAACCGCCCCTTTAATAGTGACCTCCACAGCAGCCCACCTCTTAACAGTAACATCCACAGCGCCCTCCCCTTTAACTGTGACCTCCACAGCAGCTAGGGTGGCAACTGTCTTCACCCCAGAAAGCCAGACCTCACCGGCCATGCCCCCAAACGTGAAGCAGCACCCCCAGTTCCCTTGAAGCCACACCACTAAACATGAGGCCACGCCCCCTGGCTCCATGAAGACACGGAGGAGAAGCTGTCTGAGTGTGAGCTACTGAAAGGGTGGACATCCCTGTGACTGCCAGACTGTGCCAGACGGAGAACAGGGAGCCAGAAAACTGGACTAAAGCCGGACATCTGGCCACCCTAACATCAGCCTGCCCCTAGGGTGGCCAGAGGTCCGGTTTTAGGCTGAACAGTCTGGCTTTCAGACTCCCTGTCCACCGTCAGGCGCAGGGCCTGGAGAGACACAGGGACGTCCACCCTTTCAGTAGCTCACGCTTAGACAGCTTCTCCTCCGTGTCTTCATGGAACCAGGGGCATGGCCTCGTGTTTAGGGGTGTTGCTTCATGAGGACCGGTGGCACGGCTTCACATTGGGGGGAGGCTGGACAGTCTGGCTTTCAGACTACCTGTCCTCTGTCATGCACAGGGCCTGAATGGACACAGGGGGCGTGGCCTCTTGTTTAGGGGTGTAGCTTTATGGGGACCGGTGGCACGGCTTCATGTTGGGGTAAGGCTGGACAGTCTGGCTTTCAGACTCCCTGTCCTCTGTCATGCGCAGGGCCTGGATGGACACAGAGATGTCCTTTTGAACAGCTCACTCTCAGACAGCAGCACTGTTCAGTCTGAGCATGAGCTGCAGGGAGAAAGTCACCCTCCTCCCTCCCCTGCAGCTGACAGAAGTTGATTTTTACCTTCATTTTTTTCAATCCCGGTCAAATGCGGCGTGGAAGGGGCGTGGTCTGACTGAGTCGGGGGCGTGACTTAGTCGGACCTGGGAGTGGGGCTTTTAAGTCCTTCTTTTGAAGATGGCCTCAATTACAGGTCGATGCCGTAGTAATTTAGGAGGAAAGTGGGTAGCAGTGGAAAAAACATCTTTTATTACTACTGAATGGTAAATATGTGAAATTTACATTATATGAGGTAATGATTGATGATGAGTTAGTCTAAAACATAAGTTATATTTATGGTAACCAGAAAACCCATTTAACAGGACACAGGGATGTCCTTTTGAACACCCCACTCTCACACAGCAGCACTGTGCAGTCTGAGCAATGAGCTGCAGGGAGAAAGTCACCCTCCCCCCACCCCTGCAGCGACAGAAGTTGATTTTAACCTTTATTTTTGCAATCCCTGTCAGCTGCAGAGTGAGAGGGGGCGTGGCCTGACCGGGTCAGGGGCGTGACTTAGTTGGACCTGGAGGTAGGGCTTTTAAATCCTTCTTTTGAATCACAGGTTGATGCCTTAGTAATTTAGGAGTAAACAGAGTGGGTAGCAGTAGAAGAATACATCTCTTATTACTACTGAACAGTAAATATGTGAAATTTACATTATATGAGGTAATGATTGATGATGAATTAATCTAAAACATAAGTTATATTTATGGTAACCGGAATATCCCTTTAAAGGGGTATTCTTATCTTACAAATGTAGTTTGTATAGTTAGATATAGCCATACCAATATTATTACTAATAGAATGTATTTATATAAAATGTACCGTTTAGAAGATTTGCCTATTTGTATATCCATTGTCCCACACACATCAGTCAGGCCATTGCCCCTGGTTACGGCCACCGCAGCCATGTAGTAGTGGTGGTCAGCTTGCTCCTGTTCAAACCCACTCTGAGGTAACTGCTGTATTGTGTACGCACATTGTATGATCATGCGGAGACACATCTTAGGGTTGAGCATTTTTGTCTGCGTTTCCAAAACTCAGAGAAACTGATCCTGTTCCAAGATCAATTCATCTTTATGGAGCAGGATCCGTTTATAAAGTCTGCGTTTTGGATGGATCCTGACCATTGCGTTTTGGACTGGTAGCGTCCAAAACACAGATATGAAAGTACCCTAAGATGTGTCTGCGCATGCTCATGGAATGTGCGTTCACAATACAGCAGTTACCTCAGAGCGGGTTTGAACAAGAGCAAGCCGGCCACCACTACTACATGGCCGCGGTGGCCATAACTAGGGGCAACGGCCTGACTGATGTGTGTGGGACAATGGATATACAAATAGGAAAATCTTCTAAACGGTACATTTTATATAAATACATTCTATTAGTAATATTATTGGTATGGCTATATCTAACTATACAGACTACATTTGTGAGATGGGAATACCCCTTTAACAGTCTCATCCAAAGCCTCTTTGAAGCAGACCTACAGCAGTGAACTGGCTAGGTTGTCATGGAAGCCTGTTGTGTGTGGAGGCTGCCTGTGAGCTTCTATTGGCTGATAAGGGTCATGTGACCAGGCTCCTATTGGCTAATGCATGTTTTGGGAATATCTCATGAACGGTACGTCCTGGAGAGCTGAAAACTGTTCTAAAACCTTCCCGGACACCTGATGTACATGTGTGCCAAATTTTGTGATTGTAGCTGCAGCGGTGCGGATTCCTTTAGCGGACACACACACACACACACACACACACATATACTCAGCTTTATATATTAGATATACATACTGTACATATTATTGGCCACATTTGTCTGGCAGGAAAGGAGGCAGCTGTATGTGATGGTGTACTCATGTAATATGTTGTATTTGTATCTTCATGTAATCTTTATTGGTTCATCAGTAGAGTATTTTCATATATAAGTATCTGCAAGGGTTATATGTTACTCCTGCAGTGTATGAAGGACGGGCGAAGTGGGTTATATTGGATAGCAATCTATCTATCTAAACAGTTTTTTTTCCTTGTAGGCTACTTTCACATTTATGTTTTTGCTGTCCGGTGTTGAGATCTGGCATGGGATCTCAAAATCACAGCATAACATTTCCATTATAATAAAACAACTGGCTGCATCTGTTTACAATGAATCCAGTTGTAAAAATTAAGAAACCAGATCCGGCAATAAAACCATTGTAAGTCAATGGGTGCCTGATCCATTTTTTTATTTTTTTATTTTTTGTGGGAAAAAACCCCAGATCCGGTACCATTGACTTACATGATTTCAGTGCCAGATCCGGCTTCTGCAGTTTCCCATGCAACACACAAAAACACTGCTTGCAGCAGTTTTGTGTCGACATTAGACCACAAAAAAACGGAATGGAATGTATTCTGGTGCACTCTGTTCTGGTTTGTTTAGTCTTACCCCTATTGACTATGAATGGGGACAAAACTGAAGTTTTGTGTTACAGTTTTGAGAGCCTGTTCCGGATCTCAAAACTGGACAGCACAACGCAGATGTGAAAGTGGCCTTAGAAGTTATTAGAATTGTCAATATACGGAGATCAAAGCCTAGTCTCAGCAGTTATAATTAGCATTATGTATATCTGCTTCAACCTGCCAATGAATGGCTGAAGTGGTTACACATAAACATAAACATTGCAGAAAATGAGAGAAGAAGAGAGTCACTAGCAGCAGGTTTTGCCTTTTATATATATTATTATGATATTTGTGCCGTCCCAGCTAATTGCTTCTCATTTAGATTTCAGTATTGTATTCTATAATTTCTATGGTACTAAACGTACTTTGCTGCCATCTTGTGACCATTTTTATATTTAGCTTATGTAAGTTATGTACAGTTGAAATAAATTGTCGTTCATCTCCTCCTCCTCTATGAGCTCAGGCTTTTCCAGTCTTTTACAGACTTTGTCAGACATGCATCACAGAGCTGAAAAGAGGATTTTCTTTTGACCTCTATCACTATTTCTCAAGGTACATTCAATGAATTACTTAAAGACCTATCTATTGAATCTTCCTCAAGGGAATTTTACATACAACTGATGTCACTAGGGAAATGAGTATAGGGAGTTCACTATCTTGTCTATGCTAACACAGCACCATTTTACTGCACATATTGGCAAAAAAAAACCCACGAAGGAGGGAGAAGAATGATGTTCACATGATGAAGAGACCAAGTGGGGGGGGGGGGACTTGCAATGTGTAGCTCACAGGTTCACAAGACAGCCTGGATGATCCAATCAGAGCGGCAGTAGACAGAGAGGTGCCCTAGTAGGACAGCCAGAATATCATTGTATGTTCAGCTGCTGATGAGGGTGCATAGGTGTAGCAGTCTCTGGAAAACACAATCTTAGGGACAGTGTACAGTCGCAATGAAGCTTCAGTTCTAGTGTCAGTGTTGGTGAATGGAAAGATAAGGTTAGGGCAGGGAAAACATTCAGGGAGTGTGGGGTTAAGGCTGGGTGTGTCTGGCACAGACAGTGCCTTCTAGTTGCAATTACAACCTTTTTCTATCAGGCAAATTGAAAGTAAATTACACTGTGCACAGAAATCAAATCACATTCCCGCAAAGTTGAAGTGTTTGGTGTGTGTAAGGGGGATTAACCACAATGCAAATGTAAAATGCGTATTTTACAATCCAAAGTAAAAACACCTGGAATAAATAGAGCAAAATCTGTGGCAGGGCATCTACAGACAGTTCAAGTGTTGATATGAGGTGCCAAAATAGCAATACAAGGGTGTAACATGTGTTTTACAATCCAGAGAGTACTGTTTTAATTATCTTAGTAAAAACACCTGAAATAGCAGTCCGAAATCTGTGACAAGGGCATCTGCTGGCGGTGCAAGTATATTCTCATAGTAGGTTGACAACTTCTGTTTTACACTAGATAAAGCTTTTTTTTCTGAATCTGTATATTTGAACGCACATAAAACATTAGATCTAAATCTGTTAGTGGTGCCGATACTGAACTATTTCCAAAGTCAACTGTAGGTAGTAGCGTCTTCAGTGTGTTTGTGGAAAGGGAAGAGCATTTAATTGCACCTCTCTATTTTTAAGTTCCAAAAAACAGACTTGCAAACCATTTCCTAATTTGTGTGACTGTGTACATTAGGCCAAATGCCTGGAATATGGAGAAAGGCAATGAGATGGTGAATGGAATAGCTCACTCCTCCTCTCGGTCACAGCAGGATGACGTGGATGTAGCAGCAGTGGCATGAAGGCAGCAATGGCATGATGGACAAAGCAGCCATACGAAACATGATTGTGAGTAAGCAACAGCAGTGGCATGAAGGTGGCAGTGGCATGATGAAGGCAGCAGCAGACATACAAAACATGATGGTAGACAGCAGTAGTGGCATGAAGGCAGAAGGGGCATAATGGAGACAGCAGTCTTACAGAACAGCAGAGCAGGCAGGGCAGCCGGCAGACAGTAACAGTGGCAAGATGGAGCACCATCAGTAAGGCCAGATCTATTCATTGGTGCACACTGGCGGAGGACAACTTGATCGGTTTGGTCATCACAAAATCCCCTGTGGAGCTGATGACACTGCCGTTTTGATCCGTCATAATAGAAGTATATGGGCAAGCATAATGGATCCGTCTGGTTTCTGTTATGCTGGATGGAAAACAAAGTGCTATTTCAAGTTTCGCCTTAGACACCTTAGGCATCCATGGGTGCAAGTTATAGTTAAAGTCTACATCAGACTCTCGCTGGCACAGATTTGAGTTTCTTGTGCCTGGAGTGCCAGAGATGAATCTAATTTATTAAGAGACATACAATGTCAGAAGATAAAAGCATTGACGTATGCAAGATCTGTAGGATTAAAATACAAGAGTATCCTTCTTCTCCTGGTCTCTTTTTGCAGCCCATTTTCTTGTACCTTGCCATTTCCTAACAAACTAGTTGACACAAGTTCAATAGCATCATCTGATTCTCTTTCACTGTTCTTCAACTGGCTCTCCACTTTTCATTTTTGTTTTTTCACTTTTTCCATCTGTAATTTCTAACGAAGAACCAATCTCACATCTTCAATGTCATATTCGTGTTCAGCACCACAAAACTATGTAAACTAACCATGCCTTAACAGTGTTATTGATGGCTGTTAAAATAGGAGGAGAAGTCTGAATGGTGAGAAATATTGTTGACAAGGACACTGTCCTGCAAGTGGATGTGGCCTGGCTGCCAAAAAAGAGACCAGAAGAAGAAAGATACTCTTGTTATTTAATCCTGCAGATCTAACACATTTCAATGCTTTTATCTTCTGACATTGTAGAGAAAAACTGCCAGATGGGAGATATTTATCACTAATCTAGTGGCAGCAGAGCTTGGCTTAGGTCTGGTACAATTCAATTCAACCCTCCTCCTCTGATATTACCTCCTCCTCAGCATGAGCAACTGGCTCCCAAGTCCTGTCTAATAGAGATGAGCGAGTAGTGTTCGATCGAACTGGTATTCGATCGAATACTACGATATTCGGCGTGCTCGATTTCTTTCGAGTATAACGGCGATGGCGCACTTAGAATTCGTTTTCCCTCCCACCTTCCCTGGCGCTCTTTTTCCACCAATCACCATGCAGGGGGGGTATGACAGGCACGCTGAGCACTCTGGCAGCGCGAAAACGGCGTCTACATGCATTGGCTGGAAAAACCATGTGACCTCGAATATTAAAAACTCAGCTCTTCCTGCTCGTTCGCATATGCTGCGTGAACTTAGTCAGGGACAGAGGCTGGAGAAGGGAGAGACAGGTTTTAGCTGTTGGACAGGCAGGAGCGTGATTAAAAGCCCTTATCAGGGCTACTATAGTGCAGTACAGTGATAGCTTTACTACAAGATACACTTTACAGAGAACGGCTGCCGTATTCAGGGATAGCTGCTGGAGTAGGGACAGAGAGAGGCATTAGTGGTGTATTAGGTGCTCTGCTACATACCAAACTATATTTGGCCACTACTGCTGTGTACCTTGAAATATACAATATATAGGCCTTTCAATTGGCAAACTGTACTGTGCGTTCTCTTGCAAAGTAATTTCTCATACCTGGTGT